>WBNM01023001.1:0-52392 GCA_013399055.1 Ramphastos sulfuratus | reverse complement strand
TCTGCTCCTGCTTGCACCCATTGTCCTTTGCCCTGTCACTGAACATCACTGAGAAGCAGCCATGGTCTGCAAAAGGCTGTAGGGACCCTGTGAGCTACCAATCAGGGGTTTCTCCACACTTGCTCAGCAGGGAAACCCCAACAGCCACATCTTTCCCTTCATCCACACTCACAGCCTGTTCTGGCCCTGGTTTATGAGTCATTAATTCCTAATAAGTAGAAAACTGCATGATGAGCTTTGGATATGAATAGTTTACTGTATCAGAGACAATCCATGATCTAAATTACCAGCTATAAATCAATTTTTGAATGTTGACACATCTTTAATAATGATAAACGAAGAATTTATGGATGCTGCTAAAGTTCACATCAAGATTCTGATTTATGAGCACACTGAGCTCAGGTAGAGCAATCAGCCTCAGGCCCAGCACCTTGTCCCAGCCACAGACACCAGTGCATCCTTCACCTGCACTGTGGTGACTGCCAGCTCCCATCACCATCCTCTGCTGTGGGGCTGGAGGTCCCCATGGACCAGTCAGCTACAGATGAGTCTAAGTTTCAACAGCTTCTGTCTCCTTTGCCAGCTCCTGCCCTCCTCACCTCCAAGCTGCAGCCAACAAGAACAGTGAAAGATGCTCCCCCTTGTCCAGGCCTCGTTGTTCTCAGGTTGAACTCCCCCCTGCCCCTCTGTTTCTCTTGATTTCACCTGCAGACACCCGTTGTCACCACCCATGAGGGTCTGTGGGAGGCACAAACACCAGCATAGGGTGAGCTCCAAATGCCTGAGCTTCCACAGACACAGGTCTGCTGCTGAGAGCAGCCAAGCTGGAGCAGAAAGCTGGGAGCCAAGAGACACTGAGACATTAGCTGCAGGAGACCAACAGAGACCAAGACATGGGCTTGGTCCCCTGCAAGGCTCATTGTGTAGTAGCAGCATGGTAATGGTAGGAGCTGCACTATGTACTGCACACACACACACGAACAGCTGTCAGCACAGCCCTCCTCTGTCTGTCTGTCTGCTGGCTCTGCTTGTCTGTCTGTGCTACCTGGTGCTACAGGATGTGCCTCCCTGACAGGGGCTGTTGCTCTCATGCATGTGTGCCAGGAAGGGCTCTGGGCTGGAAAGCTGCTTTTCATTTGATTTCAATTTACTGTTGGAATTAAGCTGGTGTAAAACAGTGTGTGAAGAGAAAAATTACCATGTCTGTTTAGAGAGCGTAAAATAAGTACTTAACTGTTTGGCCACTTTGATGGTGGGCTCCAAATCAATCTTCACCCAGCTCACGTCCTGCCACAATTAATAAGCTGAAAATTATGCTTGTTAGAAACAAACAGTAAACAATAAATAACCTCAGTGTCCCTCTCTTCTCTCCTTTCCTCTCTTTTCCCTCTCTTCTCCCTGTTCCACTCCCTCTCCTCTCCCTCCACCCACTCTTAGCATGAGCCTCTTTTCCCAGCTGGCAGAGGCATCCCTGATCCATTTTCTCCAGTGAATACAGCCCAGGAGCTGCAGAGGGCAAGGCAAGGCATGGTAGATGGGTGAGGAACTGGCCCATTCCCCATACCAAGGGCAAGAGCACAATCATTGCTACCAGCACCCCCACCACAGCACCCAGAGGTGCACACTGGACCCTCAGGGCTGGGGCAGCTTTGCCATGGCAGCACCTGCCAGCCCTGTGGCAACAGATGTTTGACAAGAAGGGGACTGTCCTGCTCAGCTGCAGTGGTGCTGGGGCTACTTGGGGCCAAAGTGGGGTGCTAGACCCCTTCCCCATGTAGCTCCACATCTGACAAGCTCTGGGAGCTGTGCAATGAGAAGCATCAAGCTCTCTGTCACCAGCCAAGGCCACGACAGCTCCCCAGCCAGAGAAACATTAATTGTGAAGCAAGTAATTAGTGGCTACAAAATATGACCAGTACAATTACACCCAGGGCTTTTTCCTCTCTCTGTCTGACTCTTGGCACTGAACAGTCTTATAATTAGATGACAAAAGTGACAGGAAGCTCCAGTGAAGCCTCTCGTCCTCGCCCTTTGCAGAGACTCCCCCTGTGTTCTGCACTGATAATCACTAATCAAGTTCTTCTCTTAGGTATTAAAAACCTCTTCCGTGGGTAATTTGACCCTCATAGCGCAGGCTTGGCACTGGCAAATAGCCCCACACCTCCAGTGCCCAGTGGGTCTGGAGCAGCTTCAGCACTGGGTTCAGCCCTCCTCCCAGCCAGGATCCTCCTGTGTCCCCAAGGATTCCAGGCTCTGCACAGCTCCCTCAAAGTGCCACCCAAGGGCACTCAGCACGGTGCAGCACATGCACCTATTGATGATCATGGCACAGCCAGGACATGGGCAAGGGATGGTGCAGACAGGAGGAGTGAAGTAATGCCAGGCAAACCCTGCTGCCTTGGCCTGGTGTCAGGCACAAGGGCAACCAGGCACAGAAGCAGTAAGGGTGCCCAAGCTGCCTCTCCAGAGGTCCAGCTTGCTGAAGCCAGGCTTGCCTGGTGCTCACCTGCACAGGGACACATCCTACTTGGCACCATTTCATCCCAGATGTTCACAGCTGCATCCTGGCTCACTGGCACTGTAATGATGTCATTCATCTGCATTTTCTAGGACTATTTGGGGGGGAAGGGGGAAAAAAAAAAGAAAAAAAAAGCAGCTCTGCCATTCTGTAATCTGTCATTATAAGCCAAAGCTGGAGAGCAGCAGAACAAACCACTAATATTGAACAAACAAACCCACCCAAGCCAATAATGGCTCCTATCGAGCAGAGACCCAAAGCTGATGGATGACCTGGAGCAGCACAGGAGAATTATTTGTGAATTGCAATTGATTTCCAAAAATCAAAATGTAAATTTTGCCTCACAATTGAACTATCAGGGGAAGTTTCTGCTTTCAGAAAGTCTTTTCTCTCCCTTTGCCTTTTTGGGGGAGGAAATCGCACTCATGGACACAATGGTTGAACTCCAGAGCCATATCTGGAGGCTGGCTGGAGTCAGAGCATCCTCAGAGTCTTCCTGGCCACTGAAATCATGGAATCATAGAATGGTAAAGTTGGAAGGGGCCTCAAGAATCATCTAGTTCCAACCCCCTGCCATAGGCAGAGACACCTCCTACTAGTACGGATCACTCAAGGCCTCATCCAACCTGCCCTTGAATACCTTCAGGGAGGGAGCAGCCACAACCTCCCTGGGCAACCTGTGCCAGTGTCTCACCACCCTCACTGTAAAGAACTTCCTCCTAACATCCACCTTAAGTCTACCCTCTTCCAGTTTAATGCTGACAGAGGAGCAGGGCAAGCAGGGTGGGATTCATAGCAAAGGTCTGCAGGGCTGCTGTGGCACCAGGGCAACCCTGTGAGCCATCACATCTGCCTGAGTAGCACCAGCTGCTGTCCTGTGCCAGCGCCAGGAGGTCCCAAGACCTTGCTGGTTTCAGCACGGACCAGATGCCCACATCTCTGCTGCAGGGGGGACAGTGCAAGACTAGGCTGTCCAAGATGAAGCACCCAAACCTGTATTTTAGACCCAGATAGGTGCCCACGGAGGTTTCTGAAGGACCAAGCACCTGACACGCCGCAGTACGAGGCTCTGGCTGCCCACTTTACCCCAACAGCCCCTGTCTGCAACCAACGAGCTCTGCAGCTCCTGCCCTGCTGCCTGCAGACCTGGCTCGGCGCTCGGGCAGCAGCCGAGCACATTGCTGTGAAATCCGAGCCCGCAGCGCTCGCCCCGAGCTGTTCCGTGTCATTAGCAGAACATCTGCCACGCTGCCAACGCCGCGCCGCGGGCACCGCTCCGCCGCTCACCGCTAACAGCATTAGTCCTGCTGCCACGAACGGAGCGTGCCGAGCCCAGGGCCTGCCCACGCCTGCCAGCCTCAACACGCTACAGACAACCCCTCTCTGCCCAGTGCCACCCATGCCTCTGCGCCACCATGCCCTGCAGACCCGGCGGCCTGGGGTGGCACTTCCCACACCGGCACAGGCTGGTGGTAGCTGCCAGTGGTGCACTGCTCTGCTTCCAGCAGCTCGGTGTCTTCCCTGCCTTCCTTCCCCAGCCTTTTGTCATTACCCAGCCCATGACAAACCCATTATGATGCTAAAGATTGGAATTACTGCGATCCCAGGCTGATGCCCAGCAACTGGCCCAGAGAAGCAGCAGCGTTTTGCACGAGGCAGTAATAAATTACTGAAGGTCACCTATGATTTATCACTGCTTTGGGTTAGAGACAGTGACACTGCTTCACCCAGGGAAGCAGCCTCGTGTGTGCCAGAGGATCTGCTCTGGTTGAGCCTCTCACAGTGATCTTTTTGCTCGTTTTACTGGGCTGGAAGCACCCCCCAAAGCATGCCAGCTCCCTGTTTGAGTGATGCCTCTGTCATGCAGCACTGTGCACTTACATCCTGTCCCCTCTGCACAACTGCTCTGACAACTGGAAAAGCACCATCTGGGGAGAGGACAATCTCCAGGAGCTGCAGGCAGCCCCCATGCAGGGTGAGCTCAGCTCCATCAGCCCCCTGCCCTGCCCAGCAGAGCCAGCTAAGGATGTGGCTGAGCCAGCTTTCCTCCAGAGGAACATGGCACCTTCCAGCACCATCCCAGTGGCAGCAGGCCCTGCAGAGCTGGCCTGGCATGGGCTATAGACACAGCCTCTTCCTCCTCTCCCAAGCCTCTCTGTGTGCTTGGGCCACCTGCTTCCTTCTGGAGCATCCCCATCCCTGAGGCTGGGTGCCCTGAGGTTTCCAGGAACACTGAGAGGGTCTTGAAGCCAGCAGAGCCTCCTCCTCACTGGACATTTGCCTGCCAGGCAGGAGGCACCAAGGGCAACCCCCAGCCACAACTCATCCGATGGATGCCATTTCGCACAGATTCTCCCACAGCTCAGGAGCTGCCTCTGTGCGAGCCCCCAGCTTGTCCCCCTCTCCTGTCCCCACAAGACTTTGCCCCAGGGCTGTCCTTCCTCCAGGCTCTGGTTCTGCTTCTCCCAGGGCTGGGAGAGCCCAGCACAGCCAGAGGGGACTGAAGGGCATAGGCAAGAACTTCTCACAGCAAGACACTGCCAGTCTACACTGGCAGCTGCAGCCCCTCACTTTGGAAGCAGGAAAAATAATTACCAGCAAGTTTGGGAAGTAAATAGTTGGTGAGCTGAGCTGCTTGAATTATTGATGGCTAGCTCGACTCTTCAGGCACCCTGGTTGTTGCTAACAAGAGTACCTGATGCCAGTAAAACCCTTTGCCTATCACTCTGCCATCATAAAATAATCCAAAGTGTATGTGATACCAGCTACCCTTGAGCACAAAGAAATTGCCTTAGAAACAAGTTCAGAGGCTGGCAAACCCCCAAATGCCTCCCTGGTGCAGGCTGGGTCATTATCACCAGGACAGAGAAATGATGCACACAAAGAGGGGAGCAGGGATCAGGCTGGGGACACCTGGGACATGCCAGCAGCAGTGGGAGGCTCAGAGGACCCACAGACATTGAGAAAACTCACAGATGCTTCTGTTGCAAATGCAAAGGATAGACAACAGCACATCAGCTACCTGCCAGAAGCTGCTCTGTGCTGGACCCAGCAGAGCTGCTGGAGACAAGAGACACATTCCTAGCTTCAGCCCTGCAGCTCCCCAGACTCGGTTCCAGCAGGGATAGGTCTTTGCTGTGCTCATGAACGTGCCAGGAAGGGCTGCAGGTGACAGAAACTGCCAGAGAGATAAGGACTGCGCAGCACTGCGCTGTGTTTTCATCTTCAAAGAGTTTTAAGATGCTAAGAAATTAACAGCAGCTTCTCCTGGGCACAGCTTTTGTCCCTGCCTGAAGGTCTGAGCCACCAGGCTGCCAGGGCTGCTCTGCAGGCTTCAGCTGCTAAGTTAGGGACAACTGGACAAGAGAGCAGAGAGTCCAAAGGGAGAGGCTGCCTCTGACAAGGGCTCTTGTCAGGGCTTCTGCTGCAGCTGCCTCCAGACAAGGCTGAAGTGGCACTTGTGCCAGTGCCATTAATGCTCCTGGAGCCTCCACTCTGTCAGGGAGCAAGGACAAACTGCTCTTAGCCAACTCTTGCTCTGCCACCGCACACTTAGCAGGGCAGGGCACGGCACATCATCAGGGGCAGGGTTCTGAACACCCAGGTTTCCTCTGCAAACAGCTCTCCAAGTCCCTGCTCAACTCCCCCAGCCCCTGGAGCCAGGAGCTCTGTCCATCCACCTCCAGCTCCTCTTGCCTGTGCCCTGGGTGTGAAGGGACTGGGGACTGCAGCACAGGTGGCAGTGGCTGTGCTTCTAGACACCCCTCATCTCATCAGGGGCTGCTACATTTAATTCTTTGCACTTTGGTATAAAGTCAGGGTCCCATCCAGAAAGCAATTTGTGTCTCCCAGAGCAGGCAGTCGTAACATTTCCCATTAAAATGTAAATTTGGCTAAGTTTCCTGGCATCTCTTCCCCTTCCTTAAGGTAAGAAGAATATGAACTTGTATTATTTTTTCCATCAATGTTATCCTCCTCTCAGTTTTGTGCTAAGTAAAAAAGCTGCCCAATATACACCTTCTGCAAATTAAATTTGAATTGAGGCTGACAGCACAACAGGGATCCAGATTACAAAGAGATGTGCCAGCCTAATTGGAATCATTTCTAAGAGGTTATTCGCAGAAGCGTTAACCACGGAAGGCACAAGTGGAGCCAGACGTGCTCTGCACCAAAGGCTCCTCACAGCTGAGCCACCCAGCTCTGCCAGTAAAGCCCTAGTGCTGCAGGCAGAAGCAGGCAGCCACCCAGAACCAGCCTGCGCTGACACCAGCAGCACCTTGCTGGTGGTGTCTCCTCTTGGGAAGATGCTGGATGCTGAGTTTAGTTTTGCTGCTCCAACTAAACACAGCCTTCCTCAGGCAGACACTGCAGACCCCACCAGCAGCTCCTGCTGGCAGCCCTTCAGGCTCCTGGGGCCAGGAACCAGGAGTCCCTGCTCCACCATGAATCATAGAATCAACCAGGTTGGAAAAGACCTCCAAGCTCATCCAGCCCAACCTATCACCCAGCCCTAGCCAACCAACCAGACTATGGCACTAAGTGCCCCATCTAGTCTTATCTTGAACACTTCTATGGATGGGGACTCCACCACCTCCCTGGGCAGCCCATTCCAATGCCAATCACTCTCTCTGGCAAGAACTTCCTCCTAACATCCAGCCTAGACCTCTCTAGCACAGCTTGAGGCTGTGTTCCCTAATTCTGTCCTTGGGTGCCTGGCAGAAGAGCCCAACCCCACCTGGCTACAACCTCCCTTCAGGTAGTTGTAGAAAGCGATGAGGTCTGCCCTGAGCCTCCTCTTCTGCAGGCTGCACACCCCCAGCTCCCTCAGCCTCTCCTCACAGGACTGTGCTCCAGGCCCCTCACCAGCCTTGGCGCCCTTCTCTGGACATCTTCTAGTACCTCAATATCTCTCTTGAATTGAGGGGCCCAGAACTGGACACAGTACTCTAGGTGATTGCTGCTTCACCATGATCACCACCACCACGGTTCCTGCTCCATCAGCAGTCCATGTCCCACCACTTACCACCCCAGCAGCTGCAGCAGGGTGTCCTGTCCCCCCAGCCCCAGCAGAGAAGGGAAGGGACCTCTTTAACAGATGCAGGATTTTGGCCAAACATGCTCAGAATAACCAAGCCAACTGTCCTGCTCATGCTGTGGATTAAAAGAACGATCTTTCCTGATTAAAACCCCAAATCCCTGGGGACTCACCACTCCTTTTGCCTTCAGACACCAGGAGGCAGGGAATTGCTCTCTCCATGCCTTGAGAAGCCTGTCAGAGTCTGAAGGGTATTTAAAAGATACAACTACAGACCAAAGAGAAAAACCTGAAAATTACCTTTTGATGGTCAGCTTCCCAGAAGCCAAGGAGGGACCAGGCTGCTGCTCCCAGGGGTCCCTGCCCAGAGCTGCTGCTGGACGCAGCTCATCAAATCATGCTGGAGCAGAGCAGCTGCAGAATTAATATGGGAGCACAGTGAATTAATTAACCATCTCCAGCTGCATTTCTAGTGGGGATAATTTCAGGTGCAATGGTTTGAATGACATCATTTCAAAGAAGAGTATCCCACTCACCTGACTAATTTGAGGTTAACTAAATTTGTTTCTCACCAGGAGAGAGTTTGTCAGCTCAGCCCACAGTAACAACAGCTCCACAAGCTCCCACTTGTCCTTGGGCAGCAGGAGATGCTTTGGGGCTGGTCCCCAAGTAGAAGTAAGGTCAAGCTGTGCCATAGCCTGGTTTCTCAGACCCCCAGCACCCAGAGATGCAGCTGGCAGCCTTGGCACTGCTGCTCCAGAGCTGTCCCCTTGTCCCATGCATGGCTGCTGGCCATCACATCATCGTAGCACACTTTGGGGAGCCACACTGAGCAGCCACATGGAGCTACCTGCTCCCGCAGGCTGGGGAGCTCCTGCTTCCCCAGAAATCTTGTGAAAGCAAGCTGTGGCTAATGAGTTTGCATCACAGAGTAATGAAGCTCCTGCACTTGACAGAGCTGCAGCCAGCCCACTTCCCAGCTACTTGTGAGCACAGTTAATGGAGAGCATCATCACAGATTCGGTGGAGAATGGGCTTCTGAATTAAAATTAACGGCTTCATTGCAAGGATCCTGGATTCCTGTCCCAGAAACTCTCAGGCTCTGGGGACAAGGGGTGCTCCCCAGGCAGCCCCAGGACCAACACACATTAGCCCAAGGCCTGGCTTTCCTGCAGGGCAGCTCCTTCACGATGCTGCCTCCTGGAAACCCACACGTAGCTCAGACTGCAGCCAAAACCTCTGTCCCCTCAGCAGCAGTAAGTGAATTAGCAGAATCAGCCAGCATTAATTATGCAAAGAATCATTTGCTGGTGAAATAAAAAAAAAAAAAAAAGATCTAATTTAATCAAAATATAATTAAATGAATAGTTAATTTAACAATTCCGCAGTGGAAACCTCTTGACCTCTGGAGCTCTCCTCCCTGTCGAGCACAGGCTGCTCACTGCTCCAGCACTTGGGCTCTGGCAGCAGGAGCACTTCACCTCATGGCACTTCTGTCCCTCACCTCGACCTGCACTGCCCAGAGTCCTCTCCCCAGGGTCTCACCCTGCAGCCATCTCCACGTTGTCAAGACCAGAAAGGGTAGATTACAGCCTTTTTGAAAACGGGAAGAGGAAAGAGAAGAGATGGGTGTGCACAGACCGTGCCACCCTTAAGCCTCTGAAAAATCCCTGTTCCAACAAGTATTTCTTTTAAGGAGTTGGAAAATAGGAAGAAGATGAGCAGCAGCCAGGTGGAATTCCCTCCAGAAATGGGAGCTGAGTGTAAATCTGACAAATGTGTCTGGAGTGAGTGGGAAGAGGGGGATACTGTCTGGGGAAGCGGACTCTCCAGATGGCCTCAAGGTCCCTTCTGTCTCTCTCCTCTATGCTTCTACAGACTAATTCCTTAAATCAGCATCCTGTGGAAATCTGCCAGGCATCCTGCCAGCTCTGGAGCTGGAAGAAGGACTGGAGGACAGCATTAGTGGATATGCGTGCACAGCATGCAAAAGGAGACTGGGTTTTTGCAGTAGCCCCCTGTAATCTCCAGAGACAAATCCAAGGAGCATTTCACAGCAGCCTCCTCTAAAGACAGCAAAGCCCTGCCTCAGAGCTGCCAGGGGTGAGAGGCTGAGCAGCCCCAGCCCAGCACTGGCTGCCTCATGGGTGCCCCCCTCCCACACGCTGCTCACAGGCCCCTCCTGCTACAGGCAGACTCATTCCTGCCACAAACTCAGTAACTGCAGCTCAGCATCCCCCTCTGTGTGCAAAAATGGCCTAGATGGACAAGATCACCTCTCCTGGCTGTGCCCACCATGAGTGACAAATTCTCACTCTGAGCTCCAAGCATCTGGCAAGGAGGACTGTGCTCCATCTGGAAGCTTTTCCCCATGCACTGGACTATCTCCTAGTTCAGGCATTATAACAAAATAAATCAGGAGATTAGCATAGATATTGTTTGAAGGATTTAATCAGCTACGATTTGCAATGTTATGTTTCCAGCTTAATTAGCCCAAGCCTGGTTTCCTTTGGTCTGTATTGTGAGGGCATTTAGAAGCAGCATTGCAGACCTCAGTTTGCTGGGATGGAGGGAAAGTTCTCCCAGGCTGGAGACAGCAGGATCTTGAGTAGAGGCTGCAGGATCTCAAGGAGAAGCTGCTTTTTACAGAAGGAACAGTGGTCCAGAGGCTTCCTGTGTGAAAATGTGTAAAAAACATTAAAGCAAATACGTTGTCTGAGGCACCTTCCTGTAACAAGAGTTATTCCTGAGCTGCTGTGACTTGTGTCCTGCTTCCTACAGCACTCCAAACAATAACCAAAAGTCCACAAGAAAGGCTGCTCCTGCTACACCAGCTGTGAAAAGTTCTCAGCATGACTCCTCTGCCATGAAACAGCTGCACAGGATAACATTAAAAAAAAAAAAAAGAATAAAAGAGTAGGGAAAGCCACCAACTGCAGCAGCAAGGATGACATTGTGGACACGGGGAAGCACTCAACAAACATCAGCTGCTAAGATCACAGTGAGGAGCAGGAGTTACCCAGCAACTGCCTGACATCAGGCTTCCAAACACAACTCCCTGACAGCATTTTCCCCGACAGCTCCACCAGGGATGGCAAAGGGTCAAGACACTCAGCAGCTTCACCTCTGCTACCAGCACAGGCTAAGCCTGCCTGGGCTGTGGTTGCTCATTCGAATCATCGCTCGATGGGTTTGAACTGGCCCTGCTAATGAGGTTGTAAAGATGCATTTTGATTTGGAGGGCGAGTGCTAATTAAGATGCAAGCTGTGTGCTTCCTGCTCCCAGCACTCATGCCAATGTGATTTCAGCAAGGGTTGCAAGCACAGGAGTCACCCTGATCTGTACTGCTCCTGTGAATTGGCTCACAAAAGTGTTTAGAGTTCCATCTACAAGATCCAAAAAGGCATCTCTCTCCACTCCAGCAGAAGCTGTTTGTCTCATCATCGTGTCCTAACTGGTGATGGCTCTGTGTTTACCTCAGCAAACAGCTCACAGTGTCCCAGGTGTTCCCCACTGCTGTCCCCCCACCCACTGCACACACAGCTCTTGGCACCAAGTCTTCTCACTCAACAGCAGACTGCTGGGTTTGGAAAGGACCAAGAACAAAGCAACAAAGCCTGGGTTTGCTTCTTGCTGCTGCATCCCAGAGGGGCTGGCAATGTCCACATGCTGACACAAAGGCTGGGGACTTCAGCTAGTGCCGAGTACATCACCCTGACAGCTGCAGTGGCCTGCAGACACCAGAAGTCAGAAGAAAGAAGTGATTTACAGTGGCTGCATTTCCTGCAAGGGAACAAGGGCACCAGCCGCTTCACCCATGCCTGACATGCTGCTCATCCTCTCGATGCTGGTGTCACAAATAAAGCTGTCACCTGCAGGGACAGTGAATGCCAGCCAGAAGCAGAGAACCAGCTGAGATGCCAATATGTTCCTCAGTTTTCTACCCATCAAGGCTGCTTGCAAAGGCAACACCAGAGCATGGCAGAGACAGGCTTTGGGCACCCCAGAGGAGACCGCAGAGCCAGCCCCTTTCAAGCAAGTCTTGGGGCTTGGCCTCACCTTCTTGTGGATCATTACTGCCCACCCAGCTATGGCACAACAGCCCTCCCTGGCTTCCCTCCAACCGAAGCCTTCGAACCCCCCAAGGAGGGGATGACCTGGTGCAGGAGAGACCCAGCAGCTGGGGAACAGCTCCCAGGAAGCCCCAGCAGCTCAGCTGGCTCCATCCCTACAGGGCTGAGCCGAACGTGGGTGCCGTGCCAGTGCCAGCACAGAGGTCAGAAGCACAGCTGCACCCCCATTATTAATAGCACGAGATTAGCTTGTCTGAACAGGGAAATACATCACCGGAAAATAGGAAACATTTGGAAAGTGGATGGCGGGCGTGAGAGTGATGAACGAGCACGGAGCACGGCAAAGATCAATGAATAGCTGATGAGCCACGGGCCGGGGCGGGGGGAGCTGCCTGCAGGTACAGAGGGAGCAGGATCAGCAGGGAAAGGGCTCGCCATTGAGAGACACTACGGCCCTCGAACAGCTCAGAGGTGTGGGGGGTGCCAGAGCTGATCCTGGCACTGGTCAGTGTGGGTGTGAACATGAGGCTGCGATGAGCAGACCACCCCTACTCACAGCCTGTCCTGTGCCCCACTCTGTCCCCTTTGCCACGCCACAGCCTCTGCTCAGAGGAGTGCCAACCAGCAGCGCAGGAACGGCTGGGGACAGGAAGGGCCCTGCACTGGCCGACAAAAGTGAAGAGGTCTCTCTCGCTTCCTTCGGGCCCTCCACTCTGCAGGATGCCCAGTTCGGCAAGATGAGGTAAGAGCAAAGGCTCAGAGAAGGGGAAGAACCCAGAGACCCCTCATGTGCAGGCTTCACAGATGAGAGCAGCTCAGCCAGCCTGCGGCTTCTAAGCAGAAGCTCCACGGACAGGCAATCTCTGTGAAGACATCATCTGAGGGTCGGCTCTCTGTGTATTCCAGTCCATTAGCAGCATCCGAGACAGCTGTTCATGAGCAATAAAGACACATAACCACTCCGTGGCACTCAGGCGCTGGGAAAAAAAATCACCGCAGCATGAGGGCTTTGCAAGGACCAGGCATAAGCAGGAGAGCAGAATCATGTCCTGCTCTCCCCAGCAGCCCAACACAGCACAGAGCCCCTGGGCACGGCCCCAGCGCAGCACTCGCTTGGTAATGCCCTGAACAACCAAGCACCATCGGCCGCCCCGGGGCCACCAGCAGTGACCGAGCACTATCTAGTGGTGGGAGACATAGCTCCAGCAGCTTAGCCATCCTAAAGCAAAGAGCTGGAGGTCCAGGCCAGCTCCCAGGTCTGCTCAGACCACACACATCCACATGGATGGAGGCACTGGGGGAGCAGGATGGTCATCTGGGACAAGTGTCATCTCCAGGATGTTGCAGTGAGAAGTGTCCTGGTGTGGTAATTTTGGGGAACTCAGGTTTCCAGGCCTTCTGCACCACAGGGCAATTGACCTGGGCAGGTTGAGGAATGGGGACTCCAGTAAAAGCTGATCCTTGAGATGCTGCTTGAACACATTTCCCACAGGCAGTGCAGACCCAGACTGGGCTACACCACTGGTTTACCAGGTGAGATGGGGCTGTTAGACCTGGAGATGCCAACTCATACACCATGTACCCCCTGCTCACTGCTTCCAAGTGATTTCTGTTCAGATGGTTCTGCCCTGCCTTCATCTCCTCTATCTGACAGGTCATAAATTAAACATCACAGAGTTTCTAGAGGCGTTGTACTCGCAGAGGGAGAACAGTGACAGCAAATTCACTGGTCTGCAGATTTCTGTCCAGTGTCCTTGTCCTTGGCAACAGATACAGAACGAGAAAGCTTTTCCTACTTCCCTGGAGCATCCACCCTCTGCAGCCTGACCTCTCTGAGTAGCCTGAAGGTAGCTATTTGAAAGAAAATGACAGCAGCTACTTGTGGGATGATGAGCTGAAGAGAGCGATTTAAAGCTGTCCATCAAGAGGCAGTGGCATTTATCCCAGCTGCCTCCTTCCCTGCAGTTGGGTCTTGGTGGCTCCAGCATGCTCAGTGCAAGGAACTGGCAACCAGGAGGTCACCACCAGCAGCATCTTTTGCCTTGCATATTCAGAGGAGTCAAGAGACAGGGGGGCAGCAGCCCCAGCCCCCCGAGCTGGCTGGCTCTGAACGGTGCTTGTTGGACCCACAACAGGCACCTATGAAATGAGCTTCCAAAGTGTCCTTACCTCCAACAGCCTCCAGCAAGTGAGGCAAAACTGGGGAGGAGGAGGGGAAGCTCACAGGTCCCTGAGAATGCTGGAGTGGATGGAACTGATGAAAAAACACACGGGAGTGGCACTTCCAGGCATGAACCAGGCCCTTAAAATGACCACAGCTATCCAAAGATATTTGAAAAACAAAGAGGGGGAGCAAGAGAGGCTCCTCCTTGCTTTACCCACCCTGAGGTTCTAAAGGAGTTTGCACCCCGGGTTCACATCTCTGTCTGCGACCCGAGGGGGCTCCCGCAGCTCCCACAGAAGGCTCAGCTGCATAGACTGGAAAAGGGGACAGGTAAGGACTGCTCAGCTTCCTGCTCTCGTCAAGGTGTAGCACTGGATGGATTTACGCCCAGGAATGAAACCCTCTTGCAGCGTCCCCTTTCCAGCTCCAGAAACACTCGTTGCCTCCCCCCAAACGAGACAGAGGACAAAGACCGTGTTCCCCGTTATTGGGGCTGGGAATGCTCCCCACTGCTCTCGCCGTAGCGGCTCTGCAGGCTGCTTACGGAGAAATGCACCGGGAGACGCGCCCGGCCTTGTAGTGACAGCTGGGGGCAGGCACCAGCCAGGGGCTCCTCCGGGCCGGACAGTGGCGCTGCAGTCTCAACGCCGCCAGCAGAGGGCGCCGGCGCCCAGGGCCGAGGCTCCGGCGGAGCCGGGCCGAGCAGAGCCGAACGGAGCCGAGCCGGGCCGGGCCGAGCGGGCGATGCGGCGGCGGCGGCAGCGGCGGAGCGGGCGGGTGGTGCTGCTGGCCGCGTTGCTCGTTCTGGGCACGGCCCTGGTGCTGCGCACGCTCCGTGCTACTGCCGCCGCCGGGGTCCCCGCCGAGCCCCCCGGGAACCCGCCCGCCCCGCCCGCAGTTCCCGCCCCGGCGGCGAGCGGCCCCTCCTATGACCTACACGCCTTCTACTACGCCTGGTATGGCAGCCCCCGCTTCGAGGGTCGGTACCGACACTGGGACCACGCCCTGGTGCCGCACTGGGACCCGCGGGTCTCGGCCGGCTTCCCCCGCGGCCGCCACCGCCCGCCCGACGACATCGGCTCCAGCTTCTACCCCGCACTCGGCCCCTACAGCTCCCGCGACCCCGCCGTGCTGGCTGAGCATATGGGTCAGCTCCGCGCCGCCGCCATCGGTAAGCGCCCCCCCGGGCAGCGAGGGCCCCGGCGCTGGCCGGCCAGCCCCGTAAGGGGTACACACCCGCTCCTCAGCCCCGCACCGCCTTACCGGGGCCGCTAGCAGCTGCGATCCCTCCCCGATGCCGGGCCGTGATGACCCAGCACCGAGCACTGGCACCCCTCTAGCAGCCAGCGCCCCTTCCCGTCCGCCCGCACCGCGCTGCTGGCATCCAAGGTCCCCCTCACCCCGCTACCTGGGAGCGGTGGTTGCGGGCTCGGTACCCGGGGATTAACCACGGCAGAGCTTCCAGAGCACGGGAAAGGAGCTGCACGGGAGAGCTCGGGAGCAGCCCTGAGCCCTGCTCTGCCCGTGCCACTGCAGGAGTGCTGGTCTTGTCCTGGTACCCCCCTGGCCAAGGAGACGACGCCGAGGAGCTGTCGGACAGCCTGGTGCCCGCAATCCTGGACGCTGCGCACAGCCAGGCCATCCAGGTGAGGCCCCAAAACTGACCCCTAAGGCTCGGGCTGGGGCTGCCCTGTGTCAGTGACTACTACAGGGGCACTGGCGTTTAAGGCAGGGGGATCCATTCTGCAATACAGAGCTTTTCCTCTTCTTCATAACTGTGATTTTCAGTTTCTGGCACTGGAAAAGCCAGTGAGAGCCGCAGCAGTGCCAAGTGGGCAGGAGTATCCTGCACATCAGAGGGGTCTGCCCAGCCTGTGCACAGAAGGTCCTTTACAAGAGACCCAGGAGGTCAGGGTGCAGAGAAAGCAGCAGCAGTGTGATGAAAATAACCATCTCTGTGGTCTCTTTTGAAGGTTGCCTTTCATATCCAGCCATACAAAGGGCGTGATGACCACACCGTGCATGAGAACATCAAATATATCATGGACAAGTAAGTTTTTCACAAGGCTCAATCCTGATGTGCAGGGTTGCTTTAAGCACCCACAGCAGGCAGAACTTTTAATTAAATGCATCAGAACAGCGTCCAAAAAACAGTGCAAGGGGAGGAGCTGTCTGGAGGGAGACAGTAATCAAACACTGCTTTCTCCAGCACTTAATATTTTGCCTTCAGAACCCAAAATGGCTTTCTTCTGCTCAGGTGTCTAAGCTTATCAGCCAGAGGCTGGCACTTCTGCCCTTTCTCTCAGAAAGCTGGAGGCAAAGCCCCCCCATGAAGGCACAGATAAGGGCTGTGGGGAAGGAGGCCCCCACGTCTCACACCGTGTTTGGCATGTAAGGGGATTGGCTGCAGAGGGCTCATTCCCCTGGACAGCCCCTGGACAGCTCTGGGCTCTCCTCTAGGTACGGATCGCATGCAGCTTTCTACAAGTACAAGACCAGCACCGGCAGGAGCCTCCCACTGTTCTACATCTATGATTCCTACTTGACACCTGCTGAATCCTGGGCCAACCTTCTCACCCCATCAGGCTCCCACTCTCTCCGCAACACTGCGTACGATGCCGTGTTCATCGCGCTGCTGGTGGAGGAGGGACACAAGAATGACATCCTCTCAGCAGGCTACGACGGCATGTACACCTACTTTGCATCCAATGGTTTCTCTTTTGGCTCATCCCACCAGAACTGGAAAGCAATCAAAACTTTCTGTGATGCCAACAACCTGATGTTCATCCCCAGTGTCGGACCAGGCTACGTCGACACCAGCATTCGCCCCTGGAACAACCACAACACTCGGAACAGAGTCAATGGGAAGTACTACGAGACAGCTCTGCAGGCTGCCCTCACAGTCAGGCCAGAGATTGTCTCCATCACATCTTTCAATGAGTGGCACGAGGGCACCCAGATCGAGAAGGCTGTACCCAAGAAGACACCAACACGCCTTTATCTGGACTACCTTCCCCACCAGCCTAGCATGTACCTGGAGCTGACACGCAGGTGGGCAGAGCACTTCAGCAAAGAGAAGGAGCAGTGGCTGATGTGACCTCAGCACTCACTCGGGAAGCCATCCCTGTCCTGCTGACAGCACAGGGCAGTGCTGTAGAAGAGCACTGAAAGAGATGCAGCCACAGATCCATCAGCCTGACCAGATGCTGGGCATGAGCATCCACCCACCAGGATCCCAGGGACCGTGCAAGCCCCAGCCCCAGGCTCACAGAAGTGGCGTTACAGGGGAGATGTCAGATGTGCAGATCTGGTACAGGGGACCCTTATGGAGCTCCTCTGAAATTCCAAGAGGTGCTGGTTGTTCTTACTGTGTGTTTGGTGGTGTTGGACATGGTCAGCTGGCCTTCAGCACACTTCACCACAAGCTCTTGGCCCACTGCCTGCAGCAATCAACAGATCCTTCCCTCCGCCAGCAACTGTCACAGCAAAGAGGAGTAAAGACTACTCCAGTAGGTGACACTAAGCTGGGTTGTTACCAATCTTCTACTTCACTCAACCTCTCCTACACCAAGGACTTCTGCACTGGGCACCGTCACTGTGGTTCCCCTGTATCCTAATAACTACAGACAACTCAAGCTGGAACACCAGAGACTATTTCCTGCTGCTATTGTATGTGCTGGAAACTAGAGAAACACAGAGATCTATCCTAAAAGCTCTGATTGTTTAGTGTTCCAGGGTTTGAAAATTCAGATCTAAAATTGCTTTCTCTCCTTCTGAAACAGGGAGAAAAAAAAAATACTTGCCATAAAAATGTAACTGAAAGCACTGTTAGTTTGTGCTTTGAAAGAGGTGCAGCTCACAGCAGCTTTCCCTTCTTTCCTTGGACCCTTCTAAATTAGCCATAAAATTAATTTATACTTATCTGTATCAATAAAATGAGAAGTGGCAGCTCTGGGTGTGAAACGAGGTTTTGTTCACGACTATCACACACTTTCTAAGCACTCAAGTCCCTCAAAAGTGATGGACAACAATGTCTAAAAAGAAGCACTTATACCAAAATTGTGCAAATTGTTCACCAATTTTTAAATTAAAAGCAGTTCCACAGACTTTACATTGCAGTGAAGAGTAAATAACCAGCAGAAAATTTCATCCATTTCCCACTGCCTTCTGGCTCAGCACTGCTTTGAGAATACGGAGAGGGAGGTCCACCAAGATTACACCAAGAGTTTTCTTCTCAGTTTCATCCAGGGAAGCCAGGTCTGAGCAGCTCTGATCCAGGCAGTGACCATCTGAATACTCTTCATTCTCAGCAGCACTCAGTGGTTAAGTTTTGATTTGGAGATTTAGATTTAGACATTTGGAACAGAAAAACGGTCAGTGGACATCACAGCTGGGACATTGCGAGAGCTCGGAAATCCTCTCTTCCATCTTTGCTTCTCTTTAAGTGCAGAGACAATAAACAAAGACTTGGGATAGGTGTGATGGGGAGAGTGGGTCAGGCACCATCGCTCTATCCTGGAGCAGTCTGATGTTCACATCACTGGATTTCAAAGGCCTAATCACATGAACAAGCCAGACAGGGATCTGGGAAGGGTACAGCACACAGCTCAGCAGACCTGTTTGGGTTGGTCTCCCAGACTGTAGCAGAGGTGACACAAATTAGCAGATACCCATCAACCATGCCAGCTCCCAGAGAAAAGGGGTGTTTTGGGACAGGAATGCCAACCAGTACGTTCCTGGGCTTGTCTTTTTTTTTTTCCTTTCCTCCTAAATCTTATGTTTATTAACCTTGACATTGCTGACCTCATTGAACAAGGCCACCAGTGCCCACCTCCTGAGCACACAGGCACACAGTGCCCAGCTCCAGCAGCTCTGCAGAGTCTCCTCAGTCTGAAGTCTCAAGGTGACTCTGGTGTCAGGCCATACTTCTGCCTCAGGATCTCAACCGTGGAGGCCAGTGCACTGTGGGGGCAAAAGGAATGTCACAGCAGGGCTTTTGGTTTCAAACTTTTTCTGAGCATGCTGGGAATTAAGCTAAACATTAATGAGGAGGTTCAAATGCTATGGAAAAAGAAGCAAACCATGAGCCATCCTAACTGGAAGAATTCCATTTCACTTAAAGCTGCTCTTAGTCAGCAGAGAGCACTCACCAGCCAGGACGAATGATGGTAAACTTTCCTGACACAGACAAGTCAACCACAGTGGACCCCAAACGACACTCTGGGCTCTGGATGTCCCCTATTGGACCTCCATCGATGATTAAAGACAACTGAGGCCACAGGTCTTGGAATTCCTGTAAAACAGACAAGTAGCAAGCAGTCGTGGTTTGTGGATATGTTAACAGCCACTGCAGGGAGTCCTGCTGCTGAGGGAGGTGAGGTCTTCTCTCTTCCCATCACGAGCACATCCCAGTTTCTGAGCACAATTTGTCTCAGACGTGCAGGGAAGTCACACAATCCTCTGGCTAAAGACTTCTTGCTGCATCACTGTTGCTAACGAGTGCATGAAGAAAGCCAGAAGTCTGTTGAGACATCTAAGGGAAGGACAAGGCATCTGCCTGGTTCTTTTTTTTCCTACATGATCACAGGCTTTGCAAAACCTCCTCCTTGGGAGACAGTAGGTTACTGGGTTGCAAGGAGCCGCGCAGCCAGCAGCAGCCTCATTCCACACCCATCCCTCCAACAGCAATTTCTGCCTTTCAGATTTGACATGCACTTCAAAAGATGCATAGAAGCCATTCAATGTTACTTTTGAGCTCTGCTCTCCTTGCTTGTCAAGGTAAGGATCACACCTGTCCCACATCCCCTACCCACAGGCTGCTTTAACTGGAGATTAAACGCTGTTGCTAATGCTGGCCCCCAGCTGAGAGCCCACACCCTGACAGATGATTGCAAGGACCTCACACAGAGCCCCAGCCTCACCGACACAGCCAGTGTGCTCCCCTGGCAGCTGATGTTGGCACTTGTTAATGCCAATGGTCCAGAGCAGGCCCGTGCCAGCTCCCTGATAAAGGGGTGGTTTGGGACACGAACACCAACCAGCTGCAAGAGAAGATAATGACTGTTAGACATAGCAGCTTGTGAATCCTGCACTGCCAGGCACCCTCCTGAGGTAAAGCTGACACCCTGGAGTGAGCCAGCATCCAGCCCCTGCTGCTGCAGCAGCAATGACTTGAGACCTTCATAGACTTATCCCAGTGCTAGGTTCTGGCATGCTCAGTCCTAGTGAGCAGCACAGCACCAGGACCAGCCTCAGGAAGTGCCAAGTGCATAGAGAAGAAATAAAACCACTACAGCAGAAGCACAAAACCAGCAAAATGGCCTTTGAAAACAGAAGTGTGCCTTGTGACAGAGACCTACCGATGTGAAAGGATTCAAGTCTTTATTTAATTCTTCTGAACGTTTCAAGACCAGGGTCACAGGTCCTGGAAGCAGGTCCCGCAGCAACTCATCCGGCACATTCACATGGCAGTACCTGCAGAGCACAGGGAAGTGTAACAGGCTGTACCCAGACCCCGGTAGTGGGCACTGGGAAGCAGGTCCCACGCAGCCTGTCCCCTCGGCAAGCAAAAAGCAGCTGCTCGCTGCCACAGCCGGCCCCGTGGGCAGCACAGTGTCGCCGAGCTCCCTGGGCAGCGCCACTTGCACACGGTTGCAGGAGGGCTCAGGAGCGGAGCATCACAACCCACCTGTAAAGGTGGTCCACGTCTCCGACGCAGATGGCCAGTGGCTTCTCTCCGTTCCGCCCCTTCAGGCTGTAAATGCTTCGCACGGCGTCGGAGTCCTGGGCCAGGCAGGCCACGCCGTAAACCGTGTCCGTCGGCACCGCCACCAGCCCGCCTGCCTGCAGGGCACCGGCAGCGGCTGCCACCGCCTCTTTCCAGCCTGCGCGGCACCAGCGGATCAGTGGGACGGGCAGCAGCTCCCGACATCACCATCCCTTCCCGGGCCTCCCGCCGTACCAGCTCACGCCGCCGCCAGCCCTACCTCCTCTCCCCGCCAGGCCGCTGCCCCTCCCGACCTAGACTCTCCCATCCACCAGGTAACCCCGCACGTACCTTGCGGGTCCGGCTGAGCCCCGCCGCCGGGCGGCAGCAGCTGCAGGCGGGCACTGCAGGCGCGGCCTGGGCCCGGGCCCAGGCCTAGGCCCAGGCCCGGCGCCCCCTCCCCGGCCCGAGCCAGCGCCGCCAGGGCTGCCCGCCTCACGCGCAGCATGCACGAGCCGCTTCCGGCCCGCGGTGACACACATCCGGGCGCGTAGTGACGTCCATCCGGGGGTGCGGCAGCCGCGAGGTTCCCATGGTGACGCGGGCAGTGCCGTGATGGCAGCAGCGGAGCAGGGCGCCATCGGTGCTTGCTGTGCACGGCCCGCGGAGAGGGCTGGGGTCCGGAAGCGGTACCTACGAGACTGCGCTGTAAGCTACGAGGTGACAGCGGAGATATTCGGCTCTTCGGGCCGTGCCGGTGCTGACCGCCGTCCGCCTGGCAGCAGTTCCGTCCCAAGCGGCCCCGTTCGACAAGGACAGCTCTGTGGCCGGCGCCGAAAGGGACCGGAGGAGGCGCGGTCGGAAGCGACTGCAGGGGTTCGGCTTCGCGGGGCCGCGGCTCGAGCCGGCTGTCCCAGCGGGGAAATAGGCAGGGCTTGGCTCAGCCCCATTTAGTGCCAAAGGCCAGCGCCCGCAGCAGCGTGCCTCGGCTATGGCCCTAGACTTTGCCCTCTTGCTGCACCGATACCTTATCTTGCTGCATTTGCAGTTTAAAATACAGCAAGGTGGGTTCATTCTGTCTGTCACTGGCTCCTCAGTGGAGGAGGTACAGCCTTCAGACCTTGCAGCAGCTTGGCTCGAGTGCTGACTCCTCCTTAGAAGGATCAGAGCTAGTTAATGACTGACCTGATTTCCTGGGGCAGGGGAGCACACAAGCTAGGCCTGGCTTTGTGGGTATCATCAGCCTCTAGTGCTAACCGCAGGCCTGAAATCAGAGCCCTAAACAAGCTGCAGCTGGCCAAGGCAGGAGGTTTTGGGTTAGGAGATGCAGATTCCAACCATCTGCTCTAACTCATCCTTACCTGGGTGAACCTGAGGAGATAGAACTTCCGAAGGTCACTTGGTGAGGAGGAAGGAGCCTGCCAAGGGAAATGCAGTCCTGGTCTGTAGATGAGGGGGAGGGGAAGGGGATGCCCACACTCATCCCCCCATATAATTTATAAATACTCTTAGGAATGACTATTATAACACGAAATTTAAATAAGCATTTAATTAGGATTCAATTAGTATTAATATTGCTTTCAATTCCAAAAAAAGTTAATTTCCACTTCTTTGCAGATATTTCAAAGTACAATATTAACTTCATACAAAATGAGCAATTAAGCAAACACCATTATTTCACATTTTACATTCTTCAAAAAAATACAAATTCATATTTACTTTTTTTTCTTTTTTTGGGGTTTTGGAGATGCTCTTCCTTTGGAAGTACTGTACCTGTAACTAACATCTTCACATTGCTCAATGTAAGCACATTTGTTCCCATGTTTCATAGTTAAATAAATTCCTTTAACACCACACACACATTCTTGTAAAACTGGGGCTCTTTTGTCATCTCCAAGACCACTGCCTGGTTCCCCATACGTGCCCAGACGACGCGGCACCAGCAGGCACCACCCGAAGCTCTCCTGCACCACCCCCCCCAGCCACCAGCGCTGGGGACAATCAAAACCCCCCAGGGCTTGGTCCTGCAGGTCCCTGCCTGCTGCTGCTGCGTCACACAACCACAACTCCACCTCTCCAGAACTAGGGCCAGACAGCTCTGGGTCAGCAAGCAAGCAAAGGGCACAAATCTACACAGCAAGGAACACCAACTACTGTTACTGGAGGACTGAAAAAAAAAAACATACCCTTGGTTCTGCTGAAAAAAGATCTTGTGGAAAAAAAAAAAAATCTAAGAAAAAGTAGAAACTGCATTTATTTGAAAGTGTACACTGCATAATGAACCAAATTTTGGCCAGCTTGCACACCAGCAAGGGCATGGTGTGGGATTGTTACACCAGTCCCAAGAACGCACACAGACCATGAACACACCACTACATAAATATCCAGTTTAATTTGCATTTCTCAGTGCAGACAGAATCCAACTTCTAGGACAGAGGACAGCTTAAAGACAAAGACACAAAAAAGGTTCAAAGTTCAGCCCTGTCCATGAGCATCAACTACAGGTAACAGGTATAAAAAAAAAAAATTTTGATGCTGTTTCCAAAATGTGTTATGAAACAAAAAAGAGTTTACAATTAAAAACTTGTGATGGGAACTTGCAGGGTCTCTTAAAGACTTGCTTCTGGTTGTTGTTTTTTCGTTTGTTTTTTTTTTTTTTGCCTTGCAGCCCAAACTGACTCGAGCAGCTCTGCCCAGCTACCTCAGATCACCAATGCCAAGGACGTCCCACCCATGCATCTCAGAGCGTTTGATAAAGACAAGTTCATTGTCCTCATTTCATAGGGAGGAACCAAGGCACGGAGAGGTCAGGGACTTGCATGAGGTCTCTCGGCCAGCGAGCAGCAGAATCAAGGTGACACCAGAACGTCCTCTACTCTACACCACGGACCTGGCTGCCTCACATTTCAGCTGCCAGCCATGCTTCCCTCAAATCAGGAACAGCTTTTCATCTCCAGTCAAGTCCAAGGCAAATTACCCCTTAGCTCATCTCCCCAGCGGCCCCCTGAGGCCAACCAAGCTGCATTTACAGCCAGCGCAGGCAGAGTTCTGTAAACAGTTTAACAACGCTGCTGCCACTGCAAACACAACACCTCAGATGGCTAAGAAGCACCATCCCCCGTGAAGTAAGGCAGGTAACGACATCAAGAACCATCTCAAAGAGAAATTTCAAAAGGTGCAACATGCCTGTTTCAGAACCACTTGTCACTTCTGTTGGTACTAGTGTGGCAGAGCAGAACAGAGGACAAGGGAGGGAGGAGACGGAGACCAGGACCATGGCCGCATCCAACAGAAGTGACAAGCAGCCCCCCCAGAAAGCATGAGAGAAAAGGCTGCAAAGCACAGTGCTCTCAGGAGTATTTGCATAGATTGGACGTTTGCTAATGGTGCATAATTTCTCTGGGGTCAGACAGGGAGGGGCAGGACATCATTGAGCTACTGACTACATCTACTCCATCGACAGACACAGACAGACCACGTGGGACAATGATCTCCAGCTACAAGTATTGCACCAAGTTAAGTGCTCATCTTTGCACACCCCTGTTAACTTTTACTCAGAGCAAAAATAAACTTTGTGAAAGTATATACAAAAGAAATTGCAGCAATTGGGTTAAAGACAAAATAACCTAAAGTGCATTTTAGATACCAGTATGAGGTTCTGCAAACTAGTCTGGACACAGTCAGCATGACACAAGTGCCCAGTTCGTACTTTGTTCTATAGAATTCAGTACCAGCATTCAAACAGTGCTGATCTCCCAGCCCTCTACCATCTATGAGCATGAGAAGCAAATTCTACAGCCTCTAACTGCATGTCAAATCACTCTGTGGTGACCAGAGCTACTGATGTTGGTAATATGACCCATTCTACACCTTCAAGCTTCTGCACCTGTCTACACAGCACAGGTAACCAAGTAAAATCCCCATGCGCCACAAAACAGCAAAACTTTTCAACACAGAAAGACCCAGAGCAGAGCAGCTTTGCTGTCTGACTGATAACTAAAGCAGTTCATGACGTGGAGGCTTTGCAGAGGAAGGGTAGGTAGTTCTCAGAGGCTCTTTCTGTCAATCCCACATCTGCAACAGAGAAAGCTCCCCTTTAATAAAGATGTTATTGTGAATGTTCTAGATGCTGGGGCAGCAAGGGGAAGAGGACACAAAGCTCCCGGCCACAGAGGGATCCCAGGGCTTTGCTGTGACTGCCCTCCCTTGCCAGCTCCTCAGGGATCTCTCCCATCCAAGTGCGTTCACAGCCACCCCAGCAGCCCCAGGGATGATGAAATGTCTACTGCCAGACATGCAGCATGGAACACTCTGGGAAGCAGACCAACAGCTGGACAGCAAAAGCACACATCTGTACAGCACAGTGGGGTGGGATGTACAGTTTGTGGTGCAGCAGCCTGTGCCTTCAGTTGGACTCCTCTGGCCTCCTTACCAGCTCTAATTAGTTTCACCTAAATTGCAGCCTGTCAGATGCACATGCAAGAGGTTAATAACAAGCCCCACAGACCTAAAAGTGAGAATGAAACTTAGAGCACACCAACAGAAAACAGCAGAAGCTAACCTCTGGCACGTGCTCTGGGAGGACACCTGCAGCACCACCCTGCTGCCCATCACTGTGCTCCCAGGCCAGCTTCTAAAGCCTGTGGCAGAAATTCTTCTACTAATTTGTGTCACAAAGGAGTTTCTCAAGATGCTACCTGCCACAACCAGTGATGTGTTTTACCAGGACTGTCATGAGTAGCAAAAATAGCACTGAAAAACATCTCCCTGGAGGACAGCAAGGCCCTGCAGAGGTTGCTAAATCCCCCAGCTGTCACATTTCATCTCATCTGGTACCCTCGTCCCCATCAGAGAAAACCCCAAAACTACAGGGGGATCTGCATGCTCCTGCACTAGCAGAGTCCCACACTCATACACCGACTCAATCTCAACCACCACTATCATGCTATGCCATGGGAAGGCTGTGAGGCCCCTTGCAGTGAGCTGTGCTCCAGGGGAAACCCCTCGGTTCCAGGCACCACTTGCACTCCTCTGAAGCAGAGCTCTACCAGACCTGGCAGAGGACTCATCCTGCCAGGACAGCCCCAGCCACATAGGCTTGAGACAATTTCTTTTGTGTTCAAGGCAGTTCTTGCTGCTCTGCAACCAAACTGCAGCACAAAATGAAGGAGAAAACCAAAAGGGGGCCACCACCTCACTGCTCTCTGCAGGGATCACCACTGCAGGGACAAAACACAAACCACCTCATTAATCTGCATTTCAGGGTGCAGGACCCACCTCCCCTCTGGGACAGCACTACACCACCACACCCCCAGAGGAAACACAAGTAGCAAGGAAACACAATCAGCTTGTTTCCAGCTCAGCTGCTGCCACCAAACTCTCACCACAATCACCAAATGAAGCACTCTGCCCTGACAGAAACACAGCACTGCTCACACAGCATCCTCTGCATGGCCTCTCCTCACACACACCCACCCCGACGGGGTAGGATTTCACCCTTCTGCTCTGGGCAGCTGGCAGCCAGCTGACAGAGGTGAAAAACCACCTGCCTGCAGCCTGCTCCCACCTGTGCCGCCACGGCGCACTCGCAAGGGAACAGCAGGAGATGGCTGAAGCCACTGTCCCAGCTGGGATGTGACAACAGTGTTGGTAAGGCTGCTGGTCACCCTGGGGGGCTGGTTGCACTCCTGCCACTCCTTCCAGCAGGTACAGAGGGCAGCCCTGATCAAACACCCAGGGACAGATCTCTACCCACTGGAGTCTGCGTTGCTAACCTGGCGCGCAGAGAGAGACTCCAAGTTAATTGGCTTTACAGTTGTTAGCTTTGCATCTCACTAATGACAACACTGTAAACTGAATAAAGACTATTTAATATTCTTTCCTTTAACATAAGTGACTGACAGCCAAAGCCAGAAAGATGGGTAAAACACTATAAAATTACATCTTTTAAAATAATGCAGCATAAATAAACCATTTAGAATGAGACTGCATTTATTGCAACATTACAGGCTTTTTGGTGGAAGGGGAGGGGGGTTGTGTTTTTTATTTACCCTGAGTAGGTTAGAATAGAGACTCTCAGTTTGATATGAAAAAGAACTACTACGTTGTGTAACATCTTTTAGTCAAGAAATAGCCCCGTGCACAAAAAGCTGGCATTGCAGTAGGGTGGAGGCAGAAATGATACAGTTTAACAGGAAAAAAGAAAGCGTTTCTGGACAGCTGAAGGAGAGACTCACTGAATTCCAAAGGAATTGAATCATTCTGAACATTTCCCTAGAGCTGCTCTTGACAAAAGATGAGAGTAACCAGCAAAGGCACCGTGCTCCTGATTGAAACAGTCACAGGAGTTAAGAGGGTGACTTGTTTCTAAACAGAGCCAAATGAATCAGAAGAGCAGCAGGCACCAAGCTGCCTACCCCTGGGACTCACTACATCCTTCCAAAGAGAGGCAGACAAGCTCCTAAGCCTAAGGGCTCCACCGTGTTTCCATGCTGTGGAACACGGTTTGCCACCACACTCCTAAGCCCTAATGAAATTAAATGAACAGCTCTCTGTCAGGAACACAAGGTACTTGTGCTCTCCTGAAAGGACTCCCCAAAAAGCTTCTGTAGGCTTCAGTAACAGCATTAGCACAAAGCAAACCTAGGCATCAGCTCCCACTACTCAGTGATGTGACAATTCCATTCCAATTCAACTGCAGATAAACCATCTGCTACAGTAATGCCAGCTCCTACCACAGCAAAGTCCTCTCCCAGGCTCCCCTCATAGTGCATGGTTAGCATCAGACATAAGAGACAGAGAAAATTATAGACCCAAGGAGTTGTAACAAAGACCCACTTGCTGCCAGTACCTTTAACCCAAACATTAAGTGATGTGCAATTGGAGACAAACTAACCCCCCTTTTTTCTTTTTAAAAATCTTTTTTTTTTGCACACGAGTAACTTTTTAACTTCCGTGTTCACATATGACAAGCAAAAGTGACAGACAGTGCAGCCGAAACAGTTCATATATAACTTAGCTTTTTCTTATTTTCTTTTTTTTTTTTACCTTTTTTTTTCTTTTTTTTTTTTTAAGATAGATTCTCAAAGATGGATGTACCTGGGACGTGACTAAGATGACATCTGTGAAGCAGAAATAAGCCACAAAACTTCCAAAGAGGGAGGAAAAAAGAATCGATCCTTCAGTTTCTGCTTCTAAGGAGAAGGGTTTTTACCCTCCAGGTGCAAAAAAAAAAAAAAATCTGGAACATCTTCACTTGGAGAAGCTGCTATTCAAACCAATTTCTTCCTCACCCTGCAGTAGTGCTTCGATTGGAATTATGTTAGAGGGGGTGTCAGGGCTCTGGAGGGACAGGAAGTCCGAGACATCCATGGCACTTAATGTTTCAGTCTGTGAGTCTGAAGGGGTCACTATCTGACTGCTCTGCCCACACGAAGGAGAAGGGGAAGGGAAGGTCTGAGGCTGCAGCTGGGGAGCTGGCTGCTCCAAAGCCTTAGAATCAGGTGAGGAACATTCCTTCTTAACAGTGGCTTTGTCCTTGGCAGAGTCTCGGCAGGCACACTGACACTGGCAGGCCTCCTCCTGCTTGATAATAATGACAGGAACACTGAGACCAATCTGCTGAACAGGGCTTCCTGAAGGTGAGACAAAGACAAAACACAACGGAACTACATCATTTCACAGCAGGGAGAGACAAATCACCTATGCTAAATGAGATCGTGTGCCCCTGGCAGCAGAGATTAGTTGTTACTTTGTTCAAGCACAACAAACACCTCCAGCAGATGATCAATAAGAAGAAAGTGGCAGGTACTCTCTGCCGTGAGAAAGGAGGATAAGAAACCTTTTCAGTCTGCACCCAGGCATTAGAAGTCTGATTTAATATTTTTACACAGCAGAGTGTCTCCTCTCTGACAACCACTGCAACTGTTACAGCATCAAATCAAATGAAGAGCAGCATTCAACCCCCCGAGTCCCTAAGCACCAATTTGTGAACATGATACAACACTGCACTTTATTCTTCTATGTGAGCTCCATTAAAATACCATTTTTTTATGGCTACTGGATCTAATTTGTGAACTTGATTATCTTAAAGTCATTGGAGAAACTCTCACAGGACAGAGCTCAGCACAAACCTGTATGTCTACAGCACACTGCACTTCAAACCTCAGAAGGTAATAAAGGGAAAGGATTTTCTTCACCATTTTTGCAAGCAACAAAATCACCATAAATGCTGATCAAGCTAAATCTGCTACAGAGAGAGTGAGAGAGAGAGAGAGAGAGAGAGAGAGAGGGAGAGAGAAACAAAAGCAAGTTCAGAGTCAGGCTTACCTGTGTTGCCAGCTACTGGTAATGCGGTGGTAAAAAAAACCTTTTCTACTACTTTTGGAACTTGTGGCTTTAAAGGGAAAAAAAGAGAGAAAAAAGAAAACCATCTGAGTAGATTCCAATCAAATTTCTGTTTTTCTAAGGCTGATAAATTGCAATCAAAAGGAAACAGCTGTACACACATTCCATAGGCAATACACAGGAGAGCTAATTCAAAGTGGTGGAATTTAGGCTTGGTTCTGAGCCATGTTGTGGCTGTCCCAGAACTCAGTCATTGTTTCAGTAGTCCTAAGCATGGGGAGCAGACACCCTCCAGACCCCACTCTCATTAACACAGCCTGGGGATTCTGACAACTAAATTCTTAAAGTTGTCCCTGCAGCCATTCAATGCTGGACATCTGCAGCTGAGAAAGCCTACAGCTGGTAACAGTATTCCCAGAGCTAAAGCACGAGGGCTAAGCTCTCCAGATTTCCCAGGGAACAGAGCATGGGGATTCAGCTCTCCAGATTTCATAATGAATGAAGCAAGAGGACTCCCCACTCTCCAGATTTCCCAGAGAACAAAGCATGAGGACTCAGCTCTCAAGACTTCATACAGAACAAAGCATGAGGACACAGCTCTCCAGATTTCCCAGAGGAACACAGCATGGGGGCTCTCTGCTCTCCAGATTTCCCAGAGCACAAAGCATGGGGGATCTCTGCTCTCCAATAGATATGTTCTCAGGCCATGTGGTATTATCTTGGATAAACCAAGCTGTCACCTGCTGTGACAAGTCTGTGACTAGGGACAAGATTTTTTTTCTGCACCCTGGATTTTTCTATCTATGTTCTATTTATTTCTCTGCCTGCTTTAGGGGCTGCACTGGTGACATGTCTGCACACTAACGTGACAGGCATTCTACAACACTGCATCTCAGCTTGTGTCGTACAGTTCCAGGTTTGACCCTTTCCCTTTTCAAGAGCAAGGGTCTCTAGGAGGAAGAGCTCAAGGCCCTTCTGCACACACTCACCATTTGTTCTTGGCTTTGCGGGGAACCAGTGGCACCGTTTAAGATCCATTGCAAGTTCTGCTCTCCCATGACAATGCTGGACTGCAGGATAGCAGTGCTCTGGGAAGGAGTTATGGTTATGGTTGGGTTACTGGTCAGAACAGGGTTTGCAGCGACAGGCACAGTCTGAACCATAGCTGGCAGGGGCTCAGCAGCACCGGGCGCTGCCGGGGCAGGTGCCCCAGCCACCACTGAAAGTCCTTGCACCATGGGCTGCGGCGGGGGCTGAGGAGGGGGCTGCAGGAAGTCTTGGTGACTGGCTGCAAACTGTGTGCTGTGAGGAACAGGCACTTCTGGGGATTGTAAAACAGTTGCAGGATTTCCAAATGCAGCTTGCTGTGAGCTGGTTCCTATGGAGGAGGGAGCAGCAGGGGCTGCTGAGGCTTGTAGTGCTGAGTGGGAAGGCTCAGAGATGCCAAGCTGCAGGACCAGAGGAAGAGACAAGGATGCTGAGTCTCCTGCAGGCGGTGGAGCAGCAGAGACCGAGTCCGTGTCGCCATTAAAACCTTCCATCAAGGCAGCTGCCAAAAGAGACACATCAGTTGTTGTGAGATGTGAATCAAGGACCTTTCCAATGAGCTTATCAGGCAGCAGGTGGGTTTCTGCCCAGTGCAGCACTGCCACCTCCACACCTCCAGACCAAAGGCTCTCTGTAAAACGAGACATGAGCCGCACCTGTCTGCTGAGAGTCGTCCTGGCTTGCAGGGTCTGGGCTCTGGAACATCGACTCAAAGATGCTTGCTGGTGAGATTGTGCTAAGGTCTTGTCCATGTGTCTGGTGAACAGAAAACAGAGGAAGACATCAGATAATGTCCTGCCTCAGGTCTCCACAAACTTTGACAAATCCCAGTCAGGCAGCAAATGGATGTTAGAAATAACTCTCTAAGTATCAACCACCTTCAGGAAAGGCAAAAATTCCTGAACATATTGCACTTACCTGAGGTTAAAGGACAGTTTTTTATTATCCACAATCAAGTTTATCAACATAATGAGCAAGTCCTTACTAAAACAATTCCTTCAAAAGTAAAATATGTTCTTCTGCATCCACATTTTGTTTAACCCTTATTTCTTGTAATACTGTTAGAAACAGAAACAGACATTAAGTTGTTCTTGGTTGTTTGTGAGGCCTTTTCTGAGGCAGAAACAAAACAGCTCCAGTTAAATTATATCCTGGACTGTGCAACACTGTCACTCAGCCTGCCCTAGGAACAGAAGAGATGAAAAAGCTTCACATTGCTTCCACACCACAGCACAAAGGATGACTCTCTCATCAGTGGATGATTTTCCTCTATGGAAAATTTCAGCTCAGATGGCAATTATCAATGAGCAAGAACATGATTGCAGTAAAATCAAATGCAGAGCCTTTAAAGCTAGGCTGAATGAAACTGCCTGTTTTGGAGGAAAATCCCTCTCCTTCACTCTGTCACTCTGCTTTTAAGCAGAAGTATTTACATTTTGTTTCACCACTCCAGAAAAAGAGACAGCAATAATAGATCACATTTGCAGGCTCAATAGGGTGTGTAAGAAACATACTTCTTTTTTGTCAAGACACATAAAGCAGAATCAGAAATGTCTCTATCCAAAGAACATCAGAATGAAAGCCTAAAGCAAAGCAGGCTGGAGGCTTGAACAAGCCACATAGAAGCCACCAGCCACAAGCATGTCATCTGCTGTGCTCTCCTGGACAGGATGAGCGCGCTGCCAGCAAAAGCACAACCCAAATGTCAATTTGAGGACAACTGAGGCCAGTGACTCACTGTGTTGGAGTTCTCCCGCAGCTCAGAATCTGTTGAGATGAGGCTCAGGTCACTCAGACAAAGCGAGTGGCTCGTGTCCTGTACAAGAGAGGATGAAATTTGAGTTACATAATTTTAAAAGTGTCAGAAATGCTTCCAATTCCTTTTCAGAATCCATACAACTCTGCCCACACGGACTTTATTTTACCCAGGTCTCAGTTCTAAAAAATAAAGGAGCAATATTGCTATGCAAAAAGTATTTGGTAACTATCAGGATTTTTAACATCTCTTTCAAACCACTTCCAAAAAGCTAAATAACTCAGACTTTTAATTAGCAGAGGAACAGATCAGCCCACAGGAAAGAGAAGTGCTGCTAACCTCAGACACGTTGTTATTGGGAAGTGCATTATAGGACTGTCCTTTCTCGTGACCTTTCATGTGACTCTTGAGACTGTACTGGGTACTGAAAGTCTTCTCGCAGCCATTACTGGGACAGAAGAAAGGTTTCTCCCCTACAGGCAGCAGAAAACACATGAAACAAAAACTTACAAACATTATAGCAGAGGTATTTTTAAAGCATTTAGGAGAGTCATATTTTACACAAACTTTCAGCATCCCTGGCAGTCTTGTGGAGAGCAGCCTGTTTTCCCACCTGGACTGACACAAGAACACAGCACTAAGTTCTCACACATTATTACTGCCATGTGCCACACCCCCAGGAAACTCAAGACTAGACAAGCAGAGATAGAATACTGGAGGTTGCCCTGACCCAGGCCTAGAAGCCTGCACCTGGCTTCGTTAAACTTCACAGGCAAGACATGGGCACGGTCCTCAGGCTGCCCAGCTCCCTCTGGGTGACAGCCCTTCCCTCCAGAGCACTGACTGCACCACTCAGCCTGGTGTCACCCACACATTATATAGAGGTAAAAATACATATGAGGATTCTGAGAGTTGGCACCAAGTGAATAAGCTCAATTAAAGAAAGTAACAAGCCCTTGGGACTTACCAGTATGTGTCCTGACGTGTGTTTTAAGGTGGTGGCTTGCAGCAAAAGCCTTCCCACACCCATCATGCTCACACCTGAATGAGACATCACAGAAGGGTTAGCATCAGTGGCACCAGGTTTCTCTGTTGCATTAGTTACAACCTTAGATCATGTTCTGCAACAGTCTCAGGATCCTAAAGAGCAGGCCCAGCACTAGTCTGTGTCAGAACCAAGAACCTCCCAACAGCTGCTCTGCATGACACAGATCACAGCAAGGCTTGGAACAGGGTGTGAAGAGTCAGGCATGAAGTCAGCATTTGGGGCGGGGGGAGCGGCAGTTTCTTCATAGAATAAACACTTATTGCATCACAGCAAAGCAACAACAGGTTTTAACACATTTCAAAAACATGTTCATCGTGGCACACATTGATGTTTAAAACAACAGCCTGATTCTTCTTGTTTTCACCCACTCGCACAGGCAGCTGAAGGAGCTGCAGCACACACACCAGCCACCTTCACCTCCTTCTCATAAGAGTTTTTCCACTCAGGGCAGCAACAGCTGCCTCACGTTGCAGTCACAGCTGCCCCTTTGCCAAGTCCCCCAGAACTGCCCCCAGCTGCTTACCTAAATGGCTTTTCTCCTGTGTGTGTCCGGATGTGCTTCCTCAGGTCGCTGTGCGTTGTGAAGTATTTACTGCAGCCTTCCGATTCACAGTTGAAAGTTTTCCCTGTGTGAAGCCTCTGATGTGCTTTCAACCTGAAAAGTATGTCACAAAAGTCCTTCTTAGGACTTGCAGGAAGAGACAGCCCCTGAGGCAAGCAAGCCATTCATTCAAACGTGCAGGACAGGATGAAAGGCTGGATGAGTTTGGAAGTGAAGGTAACTCGCTCATGGAAATAACTGATGGCACTTCCCAAGTTCTTAAGCAGATCTGGGAATTCCTCATGCATCATTTCCAGCACTACTGTGATACAAATACACTAAATACGTCATCACAGGTCCTGTCATCCTCTCCTGGTATAGGATTTCCACATTTTGAGGAGGGTTGTATTTGTATGTGTAGGAAGGAGGGTGACAATTCCATTCAGACACAAACAAGAAGTAGATGCCAGTTGTCAAACAACAACAGCCAGCTCTGGAGAGACAGGGGCAGAGCCTCCCTACCTGTACAGGGTGTTGAATGCCTTCTCACAGCCCTGCACATCACATTCAAAAGGCTTTTCCTTAGTGTGCACTCGAACGTGGATTTTGAGGCTGTAGGAAGTAAGAAAGGCCTTGCCACAGCCCTCTTGATTGCAGACAAAGGTGTACTCCCCACGGTGAGTCTTCTGGTGAGTGCGCAGGTTGCCGGCAGTGCTGTAGGTGCGTGGGCAGCCCTCAAAGGTGCACTGATATCTCTTCACCTAAGGGGCAAAACACTGTAGGCTTAACAATTTTGAAGCATTTCTGGAATCCAGACAGGGTAGAACTACAGTCAGACGTCAAAGACAATGGACAAGATTTAGACCTCAAAGGCAAAGGGGGAAAACCGTCCTTGTCCCCCCCACACAAAAAAAAAAATTGCTGTTTAATTATTCAGTTGACTTAGGATTTCTCTGCACTAAATGAGGAAGGGGTGGCACACTCTGGAAGCATGCTGATCTCCCAGACTAACAGCTATTCAAGTGAAAAGAGAAGAGAGGAAAAAAGAAAAAAGAAAAAAAAAAAAAAATCACACTTTGAAACATTTGCAGCTAAAAGCCTGATAAAATAGTTGGAAAGGATGCCAAGAGGCCATCAAACCAATCCACTGTCCCCAGGCGTGGCACCTGCACTTCGCCCAGGTGCTTCTGGCAGAGCTGCTTATGCAAAAAGGAGGAAGGGAAGGGGAAATGTGCTTTCACAATCTGAGCCCCAAAACGTGCCCAATTCCCATTCACACCTCAAACAAGAGCTGTAGCTTTCCCCATCCCCTTCAGTCTAACCATCATCCACATACTACTTCATTTTATCTCCAAAGCAGCCTTTATTGTGCTTTGTTCTCTGCTGTGCTTATGACACAGTCAGCACCTGAAGTGTAACAAATCAAAAAGGTGATTTCCATCAAAAAGGTGATTTCCACGCTACAGGTTTCTCAGCCAGCTATCTGCATCACCAAGAAACACCTTCACATGGAACTGAATCTGTTATCTTCCCAGCATTTGCAACAGGCAGAAAGAGACCATGCAGAGCCTTGCAGTGTCACCAAGTTTAATTAAATCTCATTCTCTCTCACAACACAGAAGGAATAAGCCAACTGATATGCCTGAATAAACTGATCTTCAGCAGTAATTAGCAGACTGAGGGCTGCTACAGTTGAGAAATTTTAACCTCTAAGAATGATTACAGAGTGTAAGAGAGCACTTGATGGTTGGCAGGCAAGAAGTAGAAGAGTGTTCCGAGAGATGTTGATCTGGAATGTTCAGAAAGGCAACATGGACCACAAGAGAGGGCCAGAATCCTGCAGGTTTAGTGTTCTAACAGCTGGTCAGGGAGAGGACATAGCAGGAGCCAAGCCAGAAGCTCTCCTCCCTGCCAAGGCACAAAGCACCCATCTAACAGCACCCAGCATGTTACTGAGGAAAGGCTGGAGACTGCCTCTAAAAACCAGACACTGAAATGAAGGCTGGGACTGATAAACCTGCACCAAATGTGTCATGTCTGTGGGGTTCAGCCCATCCCATCACTCAACAGCTGCTTTTTTTTCTTTATAGACACCCCTCAGAAAAGAGCATTTGATAGTCAGGGTTCTTTGCTGCCACAGCTGGCAAGCTGAGAACAGAGTAACTGGGAAAACCTTCATCACTTGTCAGGGAAGTACAAAACCACTTTATTGGAAGTTGTACTCCTCTCAGAACAATGGGAATTTCAGCAGGAGTAACAGCAGGAACATCGCTGCTAGTGAGCAATGGGAGTGGTACACCACACCAAGCCCTTGGCTTTGCACAAGGCAGTAAAAAGACAAAGATGACAAACATCAAGTGTTTAAATGGAGCAACCAACCTCAATTACACAACAAAGCAGTAAATTGAAAGGGAAGAGATGTTGAAAGGGAAGAGATTTTGGAGGTCTGCACATTTTTATTCAGTCGCTCAGCATTATCAGAAGGAAAAAGTGATTTTACTGAAAGGAACTTGCCCTAAATTTATAGTTTCAACCAGGTAACAGTTATCACTAAATATTCAGACATTAACCATAGTTAGCAAGATAATTAGGAAGTTTGGTTGTGTTGAGTCAGCCAAAACCAAGGGCACAGACCGGTAACACACAGACACAAGGTCCCAAAGTCCATCTTATCAGATGGGAAGGGACAGGTTATCTTCACCAGGGATCATCAGATTCAGTACAATTTATATATCAGTACTGAAGTAAAATGTTCCCTGTTGGAGTTTTAAGGCTGTTGGAAATTAGAATTTTACAAACTGCATCCCAAGGCACTCTCCACAGCACTTCCTGTAACACACAAATGGTCTGACACAAGCAGGAACTACCTAAAGAATCAGGTGGAGCCTGTTAAGCTTTCTAGGTGTTTACATTAGATCTAGAAAGTGAAAGGAGCACATTACAGGTGAAGGATTTGTCTCCTAGCTGCCAATGAACATATTTAAAGGGAGATGACAATGATGTGTTCAGCTATGCACAGGCCTTGCAGTGCTTCCCTCTTTCGCAAAGGCCAAAGCTTCATTTCACAAATCATTCTGAGAGGGATCTTGCAAGACAGAAGCAATGCTCCCACCATGCTTTAAGAAATAAAATGGTCTGTGAAGCAGCTCAGCATTTCTCTTTTCATATTAGGAACATCAGCACATCATATAAATGCTGATTGTACACAAAAATCACCTAGATATTGGCCATAAAGGCTGGTGGTTACAGCAGCAAGCATCTGAGACAGAACAAAAAGGGCTCTTACAAGATGGAGGAGTGTGATCCATGCTTAAGGCTTATTTCCACTACAATGAAATTATAGTGTAACTATCCCTTGACCCCAGAAAATTAATTAAAGAGGTGGAAAAAATCAATTTAGATAAAGGATTTCATTAGGAAATTCCAGGGTTTGTACACATTTTTTTAAAAGGAGGGAAGAAGAAATAACATCAATTGAGTTACACACACATCCAGCAGCACCTGTTCAGCTGCACAGGCTGCTCTCAGACACTGCAGCTGCACACGTGGTACCCACAAAAGGAGAATGAAACACTAGTGTGACTGACATACAAAAATGAGATCTTGGCAGCTAGCAAGGTAGTATAGAGCAACTGCTGGTATGAATAATTAAGTTTTTTAGGCCCAAACCAGTCTCATTGAGCAAACCTCTGGCCAGACATTTCACAACTGCAGAGCTAACCTCCCACAGCCTCTCCTCCTCACTGTCCAGCATGTGGTGGCAAAGCTCACCTGAATTATTCAGTGCTCAAACCCAGCTTCCCTTCTCAGCAATGGCTCACTTCTGCAGTTCTCTGACACCGAGTATCAATTACACAAGGAGTTGATACCACTGATCCTGGGCCAGACCCTTGTACAGATCACCCCTTAGTTAACTAAGAGAGGCCAAAAAAAGGAGCCCAACGTTGGCATTTCACTCAGCTCTGCATTGCTTTTGTGCCTAAAAAACCAGAGTCAGCCTGCAGGAGTCCTTATCACTTTGCATGCAGGTAGAATTCATCAGGGAGACAGAACTAAAGGTAATTGCCATTTTAAATATGTAAGGTGACTTAAGCTTTCAAAACACAAGAAGTGGTAGGTTACAATTTCCCTTACGTCCATCCAACAATCTCTCTACAAGTGACACAGTAAAACAACAAAGCAATTTCAAGTTTGGAATCTTAAATTCCACACTTTAGCTACCACCAAAAATTTAACCTACAGCTCAAGAAGACAGTTAACTGCAGGAACAGCAGAGATCATCTTCTTTTTAGTCATCTCTGAACTTGGGAAAGACCTGCCCAACGAAATGGAAAACAGGAGAGCACTCAACTCACACACTACTGACGCAAGCACATTTTCAGCACCTCAGCCTCCTACTCCCTGGTGTTACCACACCTCACAAAGTGCTCCCTGGCTGATTCACCAGGAAGCATCAGGGCATTAAGAGTGAAAACTGGTGACACCCACGGCTTTGCTACTGACCCACTAAGTGACCAGGCAAAAGTTCTGTCCACCAGCACAAAGCACTATGACAGCCAGAAGCAGCAGCAGATCTAAGAATGCAGTTGACTTCACCAGACAGGAACCTTTAAGAACAAGTCAAACTCTTGTCTGCCTTCTGGCAAAAAATTTAGTAAAAAAACATTTTTACAGCATTTAAGGCCACCAGGGGAAAAGCACATTAGGCATAAAATTCATAATCTCAGCCACTTACTTCTTTAAGCTTAGTTTCTGGGCATTCAGATTGCAAAGTGAGCGTTGCTCCTTCAATATTTCTTGGCATAGGAGTTGAACCAGGATTTATTGTTAGATGAATCTGATCTGGAGAAATAATGTGTTGCACATAACCCTGGGACATTCCTTCATGATCTGCTATTAAATGAAATCCTTCTTCATGACCCTCTGGTAAAAAAGGCAAGTGATCACCACATTGTCCTTCATCCTCATCGTCTTCCAACACACTGTGGTCCTGTTCTATAAGAACAGTTGTCCTGTCATAGACCGTCCCAGATGACGAAGAAACCAGCCCGTTTTTATCAGCAAACCTCATCATATTATCATCCTGGGTTAAATCGTCTTCCTCTACTTCATAGTAGATAACGTTGCCTTCAGGGCTGTTCTCCCCCATGGCTCACCGCTTCTCAGTGCGATACTGTGCACCTTAACGACTCATCTGCAACAGAAGGACGGGCGGCTGGGGTCAGACGGCTCTGCCTCGCCGGGCCGGCCCGGGTCGCGTTCCGCCCTCAGACGCAGCGCCTCGAGGCCGGGCAAGTGCCCCGCAGCGGCGGCCACCCCGCCAGGCCCAGGACGGGCGGCGGTGGAGGTGCCGGGCCGTGCGCCGCGGCCCGTCACCCCGCGGGCCGGGGCAGGCGTCCCTTCCCCGAGCGCGGCGCTACCCCCGCCCAGCCCCGTGCCGCCCCACGGGCAGCCGTCCGCAGGGCCTGCTGGTGCCACACCGCCCCCAGCCCGGGCGCCAAGACGCGGCCCAGCGGCGCTCACCGAGCTCCCGGCGGCGGCGGCACCTCCTTCCCCGCCCCAGCGGCACCATGATTTCCAGCGCACTCACTTCCGCTTCCGGCCGCGCATGGCCCGACGGGCGCGCCGCGCCCACCGCGGGGCCTGACAGGAAGGACGGGGTCGCGGTTGCGCGCTTGGCGCTGCCCGAGCCGCTGCTGTGACCGGGAACCCCTCCCGCCCTGCTCGGCCCCAGCGCGGTTATCGCTGCTGTGGTGTTGACGCAAGGTGCAGCCCCGCCTCCTCCCCTCCCCCCCAAGCGCGGAAAGGAGCGGGACCAGCGCCAGGATGCTGGAGCAAAGGCTGTGAAGGTTGCGGCCTGGTCTGAGAGTCGCGGAGCTTCCCAGAAGCAGGATAGCCAGGGTTACACACAGCATCGCCACCCACTTACACCGCAAACGGCCAGTGCAGTCGCGCCGAGCACAAGTTCAAAGCAGAGCCAGGCTCAGATGAGTTTTCCGTGACTCCCATTTTCACCTCAAGTGCTCTGACCGATGCCTCTAGGGATCCCCACAGGACACGGCGCAGCTGCTGTTACCGACTGTAGCTACCGAGCAATGGGCTGCAACCACCTTCAGAGCTCAAAGCATATTCGGAAAGGCTAGGACTGTCTTGGGGTAGAGGCCTCATCCCTCACATCAGCCTCTCCTCCCACACCATTCCTACCGTCTGCAGTGCAACATCACACTCGTGTTGTTCCAAGACAACTCCTTTTCCTGCAGGCCTGTCCCTTACCTCTGCTGGGTCACCAGCCCAGGGTGCTGCCTGTTCTCAGGCAAGGAGAGCAACTCCTCTAACGCCTCCACATTGCTACCCACACCCTGGCAAGACTGCTCCAGGCCTTCTACAGCGACTTCAATCAGTCAACAAACCAGGAGCCTAAACCAACCAACACCAAAAATAGGTAAAGGCTGGAAGAATGCACTGAGATCTTTTTATTTAAATAACAAGGACTTAAAAATTCTTTTAAGACAAGTTAAATAAAATAGAGTGTAAATATCAGCTTTTTTTATAGTTTTGTCTACATACAGCTTATTTAAAAATCTGATATACTTTACAGCATAAACAGTGACACATGATTCAAACTGCTTGATGTGTGCCTTGAAAAGCAATAGATTGTATAAAATACTCTGATATAAACCCCCCCTAACACTATACTGTACAAAAAAAAATACCTTTACAGTAATTTGATCTCTAAAAATCAGATTAGTTACATCTGAAATTCACGGTGAATTGTCTTCTCTCAAGAGGAACTGATGGATGAATTGCTGAGCTTTCCTCTTCTCTGCTATATCAGGTGTAGGATGTCCAGGAGGAGGTCGAAGTAACAAGCCACCAAATATACTAGCTGCATTTGAAAAAAGCCAGAGACATACAGTGAGAGCCTGTCAGCAGCAGAAGATCAAAGGTAATTCCACCAACCCCACTTGAAGTGAGAGCTTCTGGCTTCAGAAGGGGGTGAGCGACCACCTCTGAGTCACTGCACTGCTGTTCCCACACTGCAGGAACAACTGCTGGTCGTTTGGATGGTTTGCTCAGTTTTAAATGCCTCAAAACAACAGAGGCTATGTCCACACTCACTCTGGAGATGTATTTTGTTACACAGACTGCAAAACTCTGAATAAAATGGTTATTTTGTGCCTTACCAAGAATATTCACATCCAAATGGTTTCTCTCTGAATTTTTCAGCAGCTCTCGTAGAAATGCCATTAGATATTCAAAGACATTTTTATGGCATCCTGGCAGGTCAGAGATAATCTGAAGAGGGGAAAAGAAAAAAAAACAAAACATTTCTGTTGAAGACAAGGCAATGGTTTAGCAACTTTGCCTAATGCAAACATCACCCTGTCTGCAAATACCAGCAGCAAACCAGAAAGCACCAGTTCTATATCCTTTCTATTATCAAATAACTGTGTTTCTGAGAAAAAAACCTGTTACTGGTCCACCACCTCCCCTCCCTCTGGAAAGGCAGCAGGAGTCTCCCAGAGAAGCCTGTCATACCTGGCTGCTCAGCAGGTAGCTGCTGGCACTCTGCAAACAGCTACTGTAGAAGCTGTAGCAGATGACAGGCTCAGGCAGGCTCTCCAGGAAGAGCAGCAGAGCTTCTGCCACAGAGTGGTTGCTGCCAACTAGTTCAAAGGTAGTTAAGGAAAAAGCAAGCACAGCATGATCTGGCTTAGTTGCATTTCTGCTGAAGCACTGTTGGCTCAGGTCTCCCAAGAACTCCTGCTATTGTTCACAGCTTTGACTGCACATCTACTTCCTGTTGGCAGCTGGACACTTGGGTAACTCATCAACAATCAGCAGCAACAGCATCGCGGGGACGCGGCAGAGACTTCTGCACCAATTCCAAGGAGCAGGGAGAACTGCAGACTTTGATTACCCTAAGATGAGACAGTAATTTAAAGCCATGGTGGAGCACAGAAGACTGCTGACATCTTTCTCAGCTTCAGTCACTAAGGCTTGGAGAGCCTCACTGGACCCCAGTCTAAAAGGATACAGAGGGTATCATACATTCCTGTGTCCAAACAGTCTCGGATCTGCTCAAATTCGGATCTGAGGCCTGGCTGCTGAAACAGGTCCTCCTGCAGAAAAGGTCAGTCAGCCATTAAAGTTATTTGAGTAAATAGAGCAATGTCATTATAAGCTGGATGGAAAAATGCCTCCAAATAAGTCATCGGCACAGATTTCACCATGAGTAGCTCTATTAAGGCTGCAGCACTGAAGTAGAGAGCAGTGCAGAAGGACAGCTGCTGATGCATGCCACATACAGACAAGATCACCACTATGAAACAATGCAACCAGGGGCACCAGGATCACTGGTCACAGATGTCTTTCTTACCATTGATCACACATCCAGAGTTAGCAATGATCATCATTAGGAAGTTCTTCACCATGAGGGTGGTGAGACACTGTAACAGTTTGTCCAGGGAGGTGGTAGAAGTTTTTAAGGCCAGGTTGGATGGGGCTCTGAGCAACCTTATCTAGTATGAGGTGTCCCTGCCTGTGGCAGGGGGGTTGGAGCTAGATGATCCTTGAGGTCCCTTCCAGCCCTGACAATTCTCTGATTCTATGATTGCCAGTGTCTTCAAAAGTAAACCTGACACAGGCAGATGATGTTGTGTGTGCAGTACAAACAGTGCCCACCTGCTGGGAAGCATTGCGGTACAAGTGTTCCACCATCATCCATAGCTCCTTTGGGATGTCCATAGGCTTCTCAGTTTCAGCAGCATCTTCACTCATTTCTAGTGGCATTAGGGTCTGAGACAGGGAGGTGTGGGGAGGAGGGGAAATAAATGACAAAAAAGGTAGTTAGCCAAGTTGTTAGGCAGCTCTGCAAAAATGCTTCCCAGAGGTTATACCCGAGAACAAAGAGCTTTTAAGAAACTGTGGAGCTTCCCTCCCCAGTCCTCATACAGACTTGTCCCACAGGCACATTGATACCAAAAGTCCAGATAGAAGAACCAAGCTGCTCTCACAAACACACTTCTCTATACCCAGCTCTGTGGAAACATTACATTGCCCCTCACAGACACACATCTCTCTCCATTCAATGCAGAGAAAGCCAAAGGCTGCAGGGAAAAGGTCCACATGTAGAAGCTGCACACCTTTGTCCAATGTGCAGGCAGAGCAACTGGGATCTTACTGTCAGTACTCTCATATGGAACAGGTTGGTTCATCCATGTGAAGAACTAAAGCAAGCTTTGAAGATAGTGCACTGGAGAGCACAAGCTACATCAGCATTCTCACCAGGGAAGTGGAAGGTGGCTCCTTTATCAATAAACAGGACTTAACATTCAGTTTTAATGGATCTGGTAGATTTGGGAGGGAATCTTGCCTTTAACTCACAAGTTTCCGAATGGATTCAGCTGACATGTCCTGGATTGGTTCCCTCATGTGGCAGAGTGTGTGAATGGGAGACCCAAAGCAACTTGGCAAGTAGTTGCCTGTTACAGACAGAAAATAATCCTTTCCCCCAATAAGATGCAGGACCAAGATATCTTCCAGTTTTTCCTCTCCAGAGTTTAAGTGTGTAGCTGTTGATTTATTAACAAACACCTCCAACTCAATTGTGATCTCAGCATCTGCCAGAGGGTGACAGAAAAAACCAAACATATTCAGTTAAAAAAAAGGTATTAAACCAATAAGCCTGCCAATAGAGACAGCAGTCTCAAAACAACAGAGAGCTGAGACAGATGGTGACACTATTAGCTCATTAACAAGGAGGAGATGAGCTCACCTTCCAGCAGAAAGCCCTTACTGGGATTAGCAATCAGCCACTCCTTGCAGTAGGTTTCCTCATTTAGTTTGCTGATGAATTCGAACTGGCAAGGCACTGGTCCATTGCGGATTGTAAACTTCTCCACCTGCAGCTGCATGTATTTAACATCCTCAAAATGGAACTAGAAACAAACAGTCAACAATCAGCAGCCAGTTCCACCTTGCCCAGCACCAGCAGCAACTCCTGTCCTGTGGTTTAATCATTAAGCAGCAAGATACCCAGATTAACCCTCTTGCTCCTTCACCCCACTCTTCCAGGACTTTGCAGGATTACATCTGCTTACTCTGGATGCCTAAGTTGTTTGCATCAGTGGGCCCTTTAAAACCAACACTTCCCTCAACCTCAAAACTCAAAACCAAGATAGCTGCAGCCTCAAAGGTCTTATTTGCTTATCTTTTTCAGTCCTCAATGCACAAAGCAACTGCTGATGTTGTGAGCTTCTCCAAATTCTTCATATTTCACACTTTATGTTTCAAAGAACAAGTCAGAGACAAGGGCCACAAACTACCCTTTTACAGTCTCTCCCCACCTCATGGAGTAACACACTCTGCATTCCAGCAAGGTACTGTGGATGGAATTTACCTGCATCTGACCAGAAACAAGTATTTCTAGGGCTTGTAAACACAATTCCTGGAAGTCAAAATATTCTGCTTCATTGGAACCAGACCATGGAGTCCAGAATCCACCTAATGTCTTCTTACAGCTGAAGACACTTCTGGGGTGAGGGAGTGCTCAGCTCTCCAGCGAGTCACAGCAGTGACCATGACCTACCTCTCCTCGGGACAGGGTCACTGAGGGGATGTTGGCATTCTCCTCCTTATCCAGGGAGCGGACTATTTCTTCAAAGGCTTTTCGATGGAGCTCCTTGTTCACCACCTTCACCTGAAAAGGACACACACCTCACCCACTGGCATCACAGTGCCTCTGCAGGAGAGCTGGAACACAGCTGGGAACATAGCATGAAGTGGTTGGACTTCATCAGCACACTAGTGCATACAACACCTGTAATGAACAGAGCCAGAGCTCCTCAGGATCCAGGGCTGAGGCAGCCTACCAAAACTAGCAGGAGAGTTGCCCTGCTTCCTTTTAAAAAACAAAAGAATATTGACAACACAGACCTGTGTTGTGTTGTCAGTGATGGAGCATTCCCACACTGCAAGTTTCTGTCAAAACTATTTGGGAAGTAAGAAAAATAAAGGCCAAAGAACACTCCTGGAAAGCCACCTACAGATGTTCATGTTCTGCTTGACTGAAGTACCTCTGAGCACAGCCCTGGCTTACAATGAACAATCCTATCAGGGTTTCTTATCTAGCCCACCTTTTAGGCCGTTGTTCTTTGTGAGTGCCATAAAGGCAGAAGGACAACCTCCCTCCTCCTTTCCCCCAGCCCAGGCAGAGGCCAGGTCAGCAGAGTGATTTCCTTCTCACCCCTATGTCAAATAGGGAGCTGACAGGCTTGTGGTCGCTGATCTTCAGAGCCATGTGGCTGCGGTAGCTGCGCTGTGCGATGTTCTGCCCCTTCCAGAGGATCCGATCACACCACGCTGGCACACGACACTTCTCACTAGGACAGAGGCAAACACTGCAGCTTCCAAGTACAGTTCAAGGGCAGCAACATCACAGGGCAGGATCCTGCTCTCCCAGAGACTTATTTCCTGACACGGCCAAGAGCCAGTTCTGTGTTCAGGTTCATTTGAGTGATTATAAAGGGTTTGTTTGTCTGCTGTTGGGGATCTCTGTATCACATTTCACTCTCTACTTCTCCAACGATACAATTGTTTGCTGTTCTTTCAATACAATTGACACACAAAACAACACTCAGAGACTCTTTTAAATAAGAACCACAAAAAATAAGGACTCAGCCTTTGAAGAACACACTCAACTACAGACAGCACAAATGAACTATTTCAAACCCCAGCCTGACCCAAGTAGGTAGAGCAGATACCAGCAAATAAAAGATGCTCAGCATTTTGCTTGGGAAAAAGAAATGAACCAAACCGAAAGAATTAAACTAGCTAAGATGACTTCTCAATTTTGTGCACCTCTAACAAAGAGGAAACCCAAAGGATCCTGGGGAAAAAAATCAGGACTATCTAAGAAGTGGGAGAGGGATTTTGGAGTCAAGGGAGTGGAACAGCAATTATCTCAGAACTGTTCCTTTTTAGCTGTTTTTACTCCCTTCACTGATAACATTAGCATCACAGACCCGGTGACCACTGTACCTTGTATCCCAGTCATCACAGCCTGCATCATATTTGTATGTTGGCTGGAAAGAAATCTCTCCCTCTGTAAAGCCTTCAAAGACTGCATGTGCATTCATCTGCCTCTTCAGCTATGAGAGAAAAACAAAAGACAAAAAACATTAAATTGTAAACAAGCCCAAGCACAACTCCCATCTGAGTTCAAAAGGAGATGTTTGGCACCAAGAAGGCCAAGGATTATTGGGCACTTTCTAGCCAGCACCCTTGGCATCACCCGAAGGTAGAGACATCAGTACCTGGTCGTACTGGCACAGCTCTGGAAATGCTTTCTCATCCACGAGCTGCTTCACTTTTGCCACATTCAGTTCCTCCAGTCGATAGTTGAGGTCACCCAACCATAAAATCACACTGGAAGAGAATGTACAGTGCAGGTCTGCAGAGGGGCCTAAAGGTGCCAGAACACAAGCACAGCTCCAAAGCAGTGCCTTCAACCACCTAATGCAAGCATGAGTTCCTCTAATCTCAACACCAAGCTGAGAACAAATAAGAGTGAACACTTGAAAAAGAAGCTGCATCTTCCACCTCCACATGCTTTTAACATTCCATACCAACTGAATCCCACAGCACACTGGGGAAATGACTGCCCTGTTCCCACTTCACATGTGAAAATGAAGCAAGGTCTGGAAGAGCATAAGGTGGCAGCTGACTTGTCAGAACTCTACAGGGTTAGCTAGGTTAGGGTAAAGCATTTTTGGCTCTTCCAGGCTGACAGTGGATCACTGGGTACCCTTCTCACACCCCTGCTGAGAACCCCATCTCCAGTACATCCACAAGGCTCTACTTTGCCATAGACAGCCATTCAGGGGGACAGAGGGAAGCTTACTCATGTTTGCCAATAGTGAGAGGGGGCAAATCTGAATCTGTCTGGTAGAACTGCATCCGGGAGCAGATGTCTTTGAAGTCCTGGTTCCTCCGCTCGTACTCCTCCGTGTGAGCTGCCAGGTGAGAATTCACAACACACACACTGGTGTTGTGGAATCTAAACCTTATGGCAACACCACCTTTGTTACCCTGAAAGATAAAGACAAAGATGGTGGTCAGAAGCTTCTGCACAGAAGATAAACCCACCAACGAGTTGCCAACAATAGACAAGCCAGAAGACCTGGAGGCAGAGCATTTAATTCCAAGGGAAGGAAAAGACTGAAAACACCAGTGACATCTACTTCATGAATTCAAATCAGTAACTCAGTTGAGGGTTGCACACAGCCAGCAAGCACATGGAATTTGGTTTGTAATCAGGGAATCAGTAGCAGTAAGGCAGCTGATCAGTTACTTCAGCAAATCCTGAAACCTATTTAGAAATAAACTGGATCCTTCAACGCATAAAAAAAATAGTAAGTGGAGGAGGAGACACAAAGCTCAGCTGACCAGAATGCCCTTCACAAGTCAGAGCTGCAGTGTTCACAGAAACTACAGTCAGAATGCACAGACTACATTCCAGTCATGTGGAATATCAGGCCAGGAAGTCCTCCTCAGGAAAACTAATCCGGACAGACATGGTTCTTCTCCTCATGTTTCCTTTGCTTTGGGCAAACTCAGCCAGCATCAAAATCATATGAGAGCAAGGCCCCATGCAGCCCAGCACACGCAATTGGAAAGAAAAACCTTCAGAGAAGATTCTTCCTGGAGGTCCCTGAGCCTCAGTGAGCACAAAGCAATTCCCCGAGCTATGAGGACTCTGCTTCTGAAAGCAGCTGCATCCCTCAGCTGGAGGAACAACCACTGCAGCTAAAGAGAGGGGCTTTCCAGGGCTCTTCTAAATCTCACCCCTCCTCATGCACAGTTGCCATTCTCACCATCCTCCCCATTATTCCGGTTCCCACGGTCTCAACTTCCACCTCGGAGATGTTCAAAGCCAGGTCTGCTTTCACATACAACAGAAGCATGATCCCCACAAGCCGCACGAGTTTCACCTAAAAAACAAATCCTGTTCCATTAGATACTAGGATGGGAGAGGTGTGATGAGAGAAGGCACATTGCCACCCAGTCCAGAACGTGGGACACCAAAATACAGATGCTGATCCAATAGAGCAGCTGGGTTCCCACTACGTAGGCACTCCAGCAGCACAGCACAGAAAGGAGACAGAGAAGAACAAAGAACACCCCAGTAAATGAAGCTGAAGACCAAAGCAAAGCCTACAGGCACAGGTACAGCCCGTGGAGCTTCCCTTCAACAACAGGGACAACAGGCAGACCTGAGGAGCAGGAGCCAAAGCATACACAGTATTCCTATCAGGACACCTTCCCAATTCATTCCACCATGCATTGTGGAGATGACAGACATGAAAGAAGCCAAGATCCTTCCTATTCTCCTCCCCAGGACAGCAGGAGCTTCCTCTATGCATGGGGACCTAGCTCTGGTCTCCTGTCCTGCTCCTGCACAGCAGCATTATCTACTACACCTTCAGAGCACTCCTGACTGAGCAAAAGCCTGCAGATCATGAGCCTCTGGCAGACACAACGACTGAAGACAGCAAAAAGCAAAGGGAAAAGAGGCCCAATTGGAAAATGATTCCAGATTCAAACCTCCCCAAAAGCCACATTTACCTTTGCATATTTGGCATCTGGGTGCAGACTATCAGTTACAGCTTTAAACCACTCCTCTTCCTTCGGTGTGTCATTGAAAAAGAAGGCTTCCTTACTCAGATCAAGCTCCTGGAAACTGTGTTAGAGGAAGGAACCCATGGATGCATGCATTTGTTTATAATTCTCCAGCCCTTTCCTCTGGGAAGGAACTAAATCAGTTAATACTCACTAAATTTATAACTGAAAGCTCAAATTCAATTATGCTGATTTCAGAGCCATGTTAAATGTAAATTATTATTAGTGTTGCCTGAATGACATTAAAGATTCTGTTAACACTACAGTGCCAGAGAGTGCAAACACTACCAGAGTGACAGCTTCAGACTGCAGAAACACTCCAGAGCTGTGCAGTGGGAGGGAGGCAGCACAAACGTTCCTCAGCTGCAGCGTTCTGGCAGAACACCCCCATGCTACAGATTCACCAGCAAGCAACCCTCAGTCAAGGCTTGGAAGGACAGATCAGAGAGAGAGAGAGAGACACTCACCCCACACAGTAGACATCTGGAGGCTCAGCATCACAGCTCAGCCAAGGCTGGAGGCTCTCTCTGGGTGACTGACCATTCACATTGTATGTCCCAACAAAAAACCTGCAGAGCAAGTAACGAAATCCCAGAGCTGAAAACTGCAGAGCTGATGGAAATGTCACCATTACTAACCCATGTACTTACCACTACATGTAACTATTTAGGAGTAACATGTTTCTAGGAGGAATTTAGGAGAAAGTGACAAAGCTTAAACCCCTAAAATGATTTAATTGCAGCAGCATCTTACAGAAGGACAGGGAGTTTTATATAGAGTATATATATTAAAAATGAAAAGCAGACTAGAGCTGTACAGTGGCAGCTTGAAATGATCAATTCACAGACTGATGCACATAAAAGGATTTTGACCACAGTAAAGTCTTTGTCCTAAATATGTATTTCATCCAAGCTCTTATGGGCTTATTGGAATAACTCCATGGATTAGTGTACAGAGTAGGGAGAGAGAGGGACAGAGGTGCACAGAACAGATGCATTTCCAGATACACATGAGATAAGAACAGGAAAAAGTCTTTTCAAAAGAAACAATTTTCTCAGCAAGAACCATGGAGGGAAGCCTTGGCAGAGACACAGATGCCTAAATGAGGAAAGCAAAGCTGTTCTGGAAGGCATGGACCACACTCTTCTGCAGTATCTCCTGCTGGCAGGGGTATCAGGTGAAATAACAAACACAAGGTATTTTAACTTAGTCTGCACAAAACCAAGGTCTTCTCAGGACTGACCATTACCTGAAGTTCTGGATGTGTGTGTAGGAGTCTTCCATTTGTACAAGCTGAGATTTAATAATGGTATCTCTGAGTCCAAACTTTGGCTCTGATCCAATGGAAGTCTTGTTTGAAACCATGATGCTGGAGGACTGTGCTGCTTCAGCTGTCGCTTCAGGTTTGAGTTTGTTTGGCCTGCAAAAGAAAGCAAAACTGCCTGATGAAACCCAGGACATACACACCCCAACCAGCTTATTTCTGCCACCAAGGACTTGATTTGCATTCATCTGTTTCACTAAACATAGATAATCAATGTTCAGGACAAGCATCAAAACCAAAATAAGCATTTATTGGAATGATTCAGATCTCTCCATAAAGTAGTTTAATAAACTGAAATCACAAAGGGTTTGCACTAACCCAGTGCAGCCTATTGATTCAGAGCAGGCCTTACTCACACCTGGATGCTGGTACAAAACCTTTCCACTCTTCCTGATTGCTAGGGCAAGGCCATGCAAATCCCATCTTCCACTGTCTCTGTTCAGCCCTTCTGACCTCAGTAGAAGAATGAAAAACTCTGTTTAAAAAACTTTCTAGTGGAAAATCCCAGCTCTGCTGAGAAAGGAGGCAACACAGCATGAGTGGAGGTGCTTTGAGGATCTTGTGGCTCTGCAAATTCCTTTTGGAACAGTAACAGTGCCCCAGCTTGGGAGTTCCCACAGAAAGTGGATGGTACAAATTTAAGGTCAACAACCTGCACACGAGTGCCAAGGACAGCACACAGACAGACTTTGAAGGATATGCAGCAGGGTCCACAAAGTCCTGGGAACTGGAAAATCAAACTCTACCATTTTAAGAGTGTATCTATGAGACACTATGGCTCTAAGCCAAAGCTCTCTGAATTCAAAATAAACAATGCTGGTGAGTCCTACCCCACGAACAGCAAAAACATGCCCAAATAGGGGACTAGCAGGACCAACTCCAAGGGATTGCACTGAAATTCCCACTGAAGTTCTGACAGCCTGCCCATGCTGAACTTTTTTCCTTCCTAACTAGAATCTGTAGATTCTTGGCTCAAAAAATTGCCAATTTCTGCTCTACATCCCACCATCTCTGGGGACTGCAGCCAGCATGGTCACCAGCACATGGAAGGAGACAATGCAGCTGCCAGGTCGTTTGAGCACTGATGTGTGCATAGACCTCAAAAGCTGCCACTAGAGACACCAACTTCCCCCCACTGTGGTTCCCAGCTGAAGACCAGGAAACCCAGACAGAAAGCTCTCTGCACATTCTTTTTCTTCCTCTAGATATCAAAGCACCAACCATTTGCCCTCCACAGTTCATTCCATGCATACACAGTCACCCACAAGAACCCAGAACTTTGATGCTGTGCCTATTTACTGTCACTAAACAGATCATCTGGAGGGGAGGCACAGCCAAGCCAGCAGAGGAAGGTTAGTGCTACATCTACTCCTCACTAGACCTTCCCCAAAGAGCTGACATGCACAAGTCACCAACCCTGGATGTGTTTAAAAGTCATTTGAATGTGGTGCTTGGGGATATGGTTTAGGGTGAACCTTGTAGAGTAGGGATATGGGTTGGACTTGGTGATCCTGAGGGGCTTTTCCAACCTGAATGTTTCTGATTCAGTGACTCTCAGCTGCTCCACCAAACCTACACAAGAAGCACCAGATACAACATACCTGGGAGCACTTTTACTGGTGCTGTTGTGGCTCTGGTTCTCACTAACCGCAAGCTTTTTTCCATTCAGTTTCACACCTTCAGAGTCAACCACATCTGGGAAGAAAAAAAAAACAAAAAACCAAATAACAACAAAAAGTTCCATATTAAACACAACTGTGTTCTTTCATTTAGCAACATGCTAAGAGAGTGCTGGCAAAGATGTGTGAGCAGAATACTATTTGAATTTGTGTAGAGAAACCAAGTGCACCACAGTCCCTCTCACTCTGTTATCTGTCAGATTGACTTTATTTTGGTAGAACTGTTCTGTGACCATGCACAGAATGAAGGGACACTAATGTGCTGTGTGACTGTGGAGTGGCACAATGGCTGTGTCCTCCCTGCCCATGTGCTGGAGCAGGTTGCTGTTGGCTCTCCCTTACAGCTAAGCCAAACCAAGACTCAGCAGCAAAAACCCCAGGACTTTATCCCAGGAATGCAAAAAAATGTGTTAGTAACAGGTTTTGCCTTTCTGAAGCAAGACAGGAGGTCTGAAGGAGGGAAAATAAAGGGGGAAAAATAACAATAATAAAAAAAAAAACCCACATCACAAACCAAACAAAAAAAATCCACAAACACCAAAACCTCACAATACCTCTGCAAACAGGCAGCAAAGCACAACTNGGAACTAGATGATCCTTGGGGTCCCTTCCAACCTTACCATTCTATGATTCTAAGTGCCTCCCCACTCAAGGCAGTGAGCACAGTCACCACAAGAACTCCCTGTCCCCAGCAGAAGTGAGTGCCTCAGTGCAGCCTGAGGGCTGCTCCCATGCAAACACAACGAAACTGAAATAAATACACCATGCTGGGCTAGCACAACCTGACCAGTCCTTCAGTTACAACATTCTGCTCCTACAAGTGGCAAAATAAGTTAAAAAGGAAGGTTCTGCACAGGGGCTCCACATTTAAGATGCACAAACAGCAATCTCAAGATTATGCTACTTAGCACACAAATCTGATGATGATATAGAGAATGTTCTTAAGGTTCTAGTCATTCAGCTGAGCTTCTCCTTGACTCATGAGAATTAAAATGTCACTGCTGTCATAGGACATTCTCCAGGATGAGAGCACAAACCAGGCACAGAACATGAAGTACTTGACCTAAGCAGAGTATAAACAAGCTGGTAAGAAGTGGCCATATTCTCAGCTTGGAAAACCTCTTCTGCCCAAAAGCCCTCTGAGGATAAGGACTGTGTAAGAGGATTTGTCAAAGGCTGACCCAGACCTTATTACAGATCACACTACTGAAGTTACCCAGGGCTGACCAGGAGCCGTAAGCATTCAGAGATGCACTGCCACGTGTGGCCTCAATGAGCTGGACCTTAAGTATTAAATCAATGCTGCCCCAGCCCCAACGTGTTCTCTTGATCACACAGTCTGTCTTGACAGTGCCAAGAACCAGCTTGGACTTTCACTTGCAGCAGGGAGCAGCAGCCCAGGCTCTATCCCCCACACAGAATGACACTGCTTGCCGGCATGCACCAGGTAGTGTAGAGAGTGTTGTACAGGC
>WBNM01023000.1:0-11042 GCA_013399055.1 Ramphastos sulfuratus | reverse complement strand
CTGGACCCATCACAGCCTGACAGTTGCCTGATGATTGTCTTTATATAGCTGGGGAAGGAAAGAGGAACATAGCTTAAAAAACAGAGCAGGCTTTCAAGGACTCAAAGGTATTTTTTCTCCTAATCCCTTACCCTTTTAGATCTTGCTCACAGTCCTAGGCAAGAATTTCTCTGCTGGCTCTTGCAGAAGGAAATTCTTTGCTGTTTTATCTCCAGCTCAGAGTTCCTTTGATGCTTCTCCTGCTACCATTGGGATTCAGCTTAGTGCAAAAAGCAGAAAGCTTCCCTGCTTCAAACATTAGGCTTTGGAAGCAGGGAGAGAAATACCACTTAGGGAGCTAGCTTGGTTTCAGAACTTGGTGATTTTGCTGTCCCAAGTTAATCACTCAGCCACTTGCTGCTCTGGAGCAAGCCTAAAAGGCTACTGCAGAGAGGTTGCTGGCAGGGACTGCTGACAGTGAACTCTGCAGGTATTGAACCAAGCTGAGTGCTGCTAGGAAAAGGTGTGGGCTGCTTTTTCTAGAACCAGAAAAGATGTTGCTTCTGAAAAGATTGACTGAAATGGCACTGCAAAAGCAGTTTTGTTATCATTACTGTGATTGACATCCACTGCTAAGAGCAAATTCCTTTTTCCCCTTTCCCCCCCTTATTTCCTTTGCTTTTTTTCTGTTTTTTTCCTGTTTTCCCACTTTCCTCCCCTTCTTTCCTTCTCATTTCTTAATTTGTTCTTTCCCCCCTCCTTTTCCCCCCTCCTTTTCCCCNCCAGTTCCAGCCCCCCTGTGCCATAGGCAGGGACACCTCCCACTACATCAACTGCAATGTTCTGATAGCTGCAGAAAACTGCAAATCTGAAGGCATATTGAGGAAAAAGGCAGGGCAGAATAATGCTTTGTCAATCAGGCTTTAGCTGCCACATGGAATTCCACTGGGAGAGGGACCTGGGGGTACTGCTTGGCAGAGCAGATCACACAGCAGTGCAGCCAGGCAGGGTTGTGAACTCTCACTTCTGCCTTTTCTTTTTGATTATTTGTGAAAGAAATATCTCTGCAGGTGGCCTGGAGGGTTGCAGAAGCCTTTAGTTCAGTGTAACTTTCCTTAAATAAATGGAGCCCTTGAATCACAGCATCACAGAGTGTCAGGGGCTGGAAGGGACCTCCAGAGCTCAGCCAGTCCAACCCCTGCCAGAGCAGCATCACCCAGAGCAGATCACACAGAACACATCCAGGCAGCTCTGCAATAGCTCCAGAGAGGGAGACTCCACACTCCCCCTGGGCAGCCTCTTCCCATGCTCTGTCACCCTCAGAGTGACTCAGTTTTTCCTTCTGTGTATGTGGAATATGTTTGGGTCACTTTTTTCTTTTCTTTGTTTTTTATAAAAAAGCCCAAATAAAAGTAAGGAGGGACTGGTGGTGAGCAGCATCCACTGTGCCTTTTGGCCATGGTCACCCAGGTTGGAAAAGACCTCTGAGATCACTAAGTCCAACCTAGCACCTAACAGCTTCTCATTCACTAACCAATGACACCAAGTGCCTCATGCAGCCTCCTCTCAAGACCCCCAGGGATGGGCACTCCACCACCTCCCTGGGCAGCCCATTCCAATGCCAATCACTCTCTCTGCCAAGAAGTTCCTCCTAACATCCAGCCTGAACCTGCCCTGGCACAGCTTGAGGCTGTGTCCTCTTCTTCTGTCCCTGGGTGCCTGGCAGCAGAGCCCAACCCCAGCTGGCTACAACCTCCCTTCAGGTTACAACCAAAAAGGGAGGAGGGAGAGGATGTGTTGATGTTTTTGAGGTGCAACATACAATCTGGCTGACCTGCAAGAGCTGGGAGTCCAAGCATCAGGTCCCTTCTCTCCATGCCTTCAGTGTAAAACAGCTGGGCAGGGCTTGGAGTAAACCTCAGCCTCTTTCTGTCCAGGGAGGTCCCTGTCACTTGCCTTGCAGAGAAGGTAGCTTCCCTCTTGCTCAGAGGCCACAGAATGAAGCAGTTGGAAAAGACCTCTGAGATCACTGAGCCCAACCTAGCACCTAACAGCTTCTCATTGACTACCCCCTGGCACCAAGTGCCTCATGCAGCCTCCTCTGAAACACCTCCAGGGATGGGCACTCCACCACCTCCCTGGGCAGCCCATTCCAATGCCAATCACTCTTGCTGGGAAGAACTTCCTAAGTGTGCCTGAGTTAATCTGCTCCTTGCAGCTGTGCAGTTGGGTTGCATTAGCAGACAGCACCCTCTGAGCAGGCAGCTCCCCTGCTCCACCTCTGGGCATGACAACTGGCACCACTTTGCTGGTGCCCCACATGGCTTCTCCTTTGAGCCCAACAGGCAGGTATGCTTTGATGCTGGTCTTTGACTCAGGAAGGAGGAAAAAAAAGGAGGTTGGAGGCTCAGCTTGGCTTTGTTGTTTTTACTGCTAATGTTTCTTTAATCAGCCCTGCCTTTTCACTGCAGGTCCTGAGAAGCACTTTAAGAAATGCAGATGGCACTGGCAGGAGAAATCAAACCCAGGGCTGCAGTCAGCAGTGCACTCCTAAGCCCTCTGATTTAGTCTGAGGGCCAAGTTCATTCAGGCTGAGTGCAGTTCTCATGTGTGCTAAGTAGCAGAGGGATTTGGTAGAGCTAAGTATTATTCCAGATTTTATTTTTTTCCCCCTTTATCTTAAAGACAAACTTTAACAGATGGGAAAATTTTTGAAAGGGAGATTTGATCAATGTCACAACTGGAATGCAGCATTTGCCCCCCCTTTAGAGCATTTAAGATTACAGAGGCACCCTGCACTTTGTACACCTCAAGCAGCAACATTGCAGCAAGCACCAAAGAGGGTTCCTTGGTAGAGTTTTGAGTTCCCCCAGGTCCCCAGAGACCCCTGTGTTGGTTTTTTTTAATGTAAACTTCCAAGAGACTTTTATTGCCACAGAAAAACAAATGCCATGCTTTGTCCTGAAGTAATCATGGGGTCACAGGATGGGTTGGGAGGGACCTCTGGAGATCTTCAGGTCACAGCATCACAGAGTGCAAGGGGCTGGAAGGGACCTCCAAAGCTCAGCCAGTCCAACCCCTGCCAGAGCAGCATCACCCAGAGCAGATCACACAGAACACATCCAGGCAGCTCTGCAATAGCTCCAGAGAGGGAGNGTGAGCAGAGCCTGTCCCTGTGCCTTCCTTCCTGCCCCCCAGCCCTCAGCTCTTGACAGACATTGCTCAGATCCCCTCTCAGCCTTCTCCTCTGCAGCCTAAGCAGCCCCAGGGCTCTCAGCCTCTCCTCCTCAGGCAGTGCTCCAGTCCCTGCTGCAGTGACTCCCTAGAGAAAGTCTCCTCATACTTCCCTGTATGCCCTCATTGAACTTAAGGCAAACAGCATTGGTGGAAAACCTGTTGCAGGTGTTGTAAGCTTTGCTCTGCTTCTCCAGGCTTCCATTGCATACCAGAAGAGTGGAGCAGTTGGTATAAAGGCACATTATAGAGACAGCAAGAGTAGAATCACAGAATCAGTCAGGTTGGAAAAGACCTCTGAGATCATTGAGCCCAACCTAGCACCTAACAGCTTCTCACTCACTACCCCCTGGCACCAAGTGCCTCATGCAGCCTCCTCTGAAACACCTCCAGGGATGAGCACTCCACCACCTCCCTGGGCAGCCCATTCCAATGCCAATCACTCTTGCTGGGAAGAACAAGAAGAAAGAGAAGGACAGGGCTGTGTATCCTAGGAGTGAAGTATCTGCAGAACATAGCAGGTGCTGAAACAGGCTTCTCTGCTCCGTGCCTGGGGGCAGGGTGTCAGCTGGCTGAGAACAAGGAGTTAATGTGCCCTGAAGCAGCTGAAGAGGTGGCTGCTGCTAGGCTGTTTTCTCAGGTGAGGCTTGTTGGCAGCAGGTTTAGCTTGAGGAGCAGAAGCAATGGCAGAGAACTATTCCACAGCCCCTGGGACCAAAGGGATTCTTGACAAAGAACACAGCCTGTGCTCCAAAGACAACCTCCAAGCTGCTTTCTGGTTCAGTGAGTGCTGCCACACTGTACTGTGTAATAGGTTTTGAGTGATGTCTCCTTTTTGTCACCTTCCCTTCTTTCTGTGTCAGAAATCCTGCTGTGATTGGAGGGGGGAAAAATAATGAAGTCCACCTCAGGTTCCTTTATTTTGGCTCATAGAGAAACCTCTTTCATGGGGCTTGGGAGTTTGAGTACTGTGCTGCACCTCAGTTTCTGTGTCATTGGAAGTATTGGTTTGCTTAGAGGTGTTTTAATGGGATTTGAGGATGTAGCTTAAGTGCAGTGATGTAAACTAAGCAAGGTGATAAATAAGTCATCAGAGCTTGAAGAGACTTTTAACCAACTGCCAATTCTCTGGGATAAAAATGAAAGATGAACATGAGTGGAACTGCCCAGGCTTGTTAGCTGTTATTTGTGGCATTGCCTCTGGGTTGCTTTGGGAATGTTCAGTCATCCTAAGAGAAATGGCCAAGAATAACTTTTGCTTCATCATGCAGGAAAAAGTGGAGTGTTTTTATAGAATTCATCAAACTCCATTCCTGTGTCCAATTTTAGAAGTCAGATAGAGATGAAAAGCCCAAAAGAAGCTGAGTCATCAGGGTGTGTGCAAGTGCTGAGGGATCCAAACATTTTGCATAGGTTCAGCACAGAATTAAGCAGGTTGGAAAAGACCTCTGAGATCATTGAGCCCAACCTAGCACCTAACAGCTTCTCATTAGCTAACTCATGGCACCAAGTGTCTCATGCAGCCTCCTCTGAAACACCTCCAGGGATGGGCACTCCATCAAAGATCACATTCTGTGCTCCACAGCCTCCCTGGGCAACCTGTGCCAGTGTCTCACCACCCTCAACCTGTGCCAGTGTCTCACCCCCCTCCCTGCAAACAACTTCCTCCTAACATCCACTTTCAATCTCCCCTCTGACACTTCAAACCCCATCCCACCTCCTCCTCTTATTCCAAGCCCTTGTCAATAGTCCCTCCCCAGCCTTCCTGCAGCCCCCTTCAGATCCTGCAAGGCCACTCCAAGCTCTCCTGGAAGCCTTCTCCTCTCCAGGCTGCAGAGCCCCAACTCTCTCAGCCTGTCCTCACAGCAGAGCTGCTGCAGCCCTCTCAGCATCTTGGTGGCCTCCTCTGCACTGGCTCCAACACTTCCATGTCCTTCCTGTGCTGGGGGCTCCAGAACTGCACCCAGGACTGCAGCGGGGGTCTGAGGAGAGCAGAGCCAAGGGGCAGAATCCCCTCCTTTGCCCTGCTGGCCAATGCAGTCCCATGTTCTGCTGCTCAGAAGTGTCACTTCCAGACTCCCCATGCAAGCAGGACTGTCACATTCTCTGACAGGAGATGGTTCTCTGCTGCCAAGAATCTGATTGCTTTGCTTTTTGTAGTGTGTGCTTGCATCTCTGTGTGCTGTGTCAGAGGACCACCAGTGGCTTACTCTCTTTTTTTGTACTCTTAAATATGAGCAGAGATCCCTGACTGTAAGGCCCCCTCTGAGTGGGTGAACTGCGCTTGGCACTCAGTGACTGGCACTGTGCTGCGCTCTGAGTGAAGAACACTGAAGACATTAAAAACTAAGCTAAAAAGCAATTGCCAACTTGCCCTGTCTTGTGGGTTCCTGCATTCCTGGTGGGGCAGCTGGTACCACAATGACCAGCTGCATATTTCCCCCCCACACACCTAATATGGTGTAGACCTTAGCTGGGTTTTGGATGTCATGGTGCAGTTATTTGTGGTCTGCTTGAATTTTTTGCCCTTCTCCATGGGTAGAAGCTGTTCAGGACAATAACCTTGTTTGGTATGGTGTGGCTTGGATGTTCTTTGCTTAAAATGGCAGGGCCCTACCTCAGTGGTGAATGAGAAGTGGAACCCTCCTGCTTTCTGCAGCTGGCTGGCACAGGATGCCCAGAGCAGTGCCTGGACTGGAAGTTAGTGTGGAGGTCAGATGGAAGCATTCTGAAATCCCTGCCTGCACCTAGCAACAGTCTGCAGCTTTTCACTGACTCACTCATTCCACAGCTTTTTGGTCTGTTTGTATTTCTGTCTTTGCTTGCCTGCTACCAGTGGCATCTGCAGCACATCCTGTGGCCTTTTCTTCCTGATTCACTTTGCCAAGTTCCAGCTCTTCTTCCTCCTTTGTTGCCCACTTCTCTCTGGACAGGTTTGTTCAACCCTAATCCTACCTCTGTTCTTACCTGTAATTAACCCTAATGCCTCTGTCTCACAGCTCTTCCTCCCTCATAGCCTTCTGGATTGTTGATTTATTATTCTGAGCCTGAAGTTTTGTACAAGGATTGCTTTTGTTATTTGATTGCTTCATTTCACCACATCCTAACTTCTGCTCTCTCTGTCATGCTCCTGCTGTCTGTGGTGTGCCCCACAGCCTTGGTTCCTTGGCTGGCTCTGTCATGGCACAGCCCAGGTTCCCCTCTGCTGCCCACTGCTGAGACCCCACCTGGAGTGCTGCAGCCAGTGCTGGAGCCCCTGGGACAAGAGGGATGTGGAGGGGCTGGAAGGTGTCCAGAGCAGGGCCACAAGGATGAGCAGAGGGCTGGAGCTGCTCTGCTGTGAGCAGAGACTGAGGCAGTTGGGGCTGTGCAGGCTGCAGAGGAGAAGGCCCCAAGGAGACCTTCTCGTGGCCTTCACTATCTGAAGGGGGCTACAAGAAAGCTGGGGAGGGACTTTTGAGGCTGTCAGGGAGTGATAGGACTGGGGGGGAATGGAACAAAGCTGGGAATGGGGAGAGTCAGCCTGGATGTGAGGAAGAAGTTGTTGAGCATGAGGATGGTGAGAGCCTGGCAGGGGTTGGCCAGGGAGGTGTTGGAAGCCTCATCCCTGGAGGTGTTTAAGGCCAGGCTGGATGAGGCTGTGGCCAGCCTGATCTAGTGTGAGGTGTCCTTGGGCGTGGCAGGGGGGTTGGGACTGGCTGATCCTTGTGGTCCCTTCTAGCCCTGACTGATTCTGTGATTCTATGGTTCTGTGATTCCATGATTCTATGTTTCCAGTTTTGCCCCAGCAGTACATCCCTTCACTAAATGGACTTTAAGGGCAGAGATTTTACCTGGTTTTCACCCTTCCAGCCCTGACTGATTCTGTGAATTCTGTGTTGTGTGCACAGCAGTGAGCCCTTCAGAGAGGGCTCTGAGGTGGAGGAAAGGAGGAGGACATGATTCTATGATTCCATGATTCTATCATTCTCTGATTCCATGGTTCTGTGATTCCATGTTTCTATGATTCTGTGGTTCTCTGATTCCACAATTCTATGATTTCATGATTCTATGACTCCATGATTCCATTATTCCATGATTCTATCATTCTATCTTTCCATGATTCCTTCATTCTATATCTCTTACAAAGGGATAAGCAGGTAAGCAACAGCCACTGCTTTTCAGCTCCTTCACTACTTCCTTGCTCTCACTGTCCCTAAGGAAAATAAGAAAGGAATGCCATAACATAACAATTTGTGTCCATTCTGCCTCAGATTAATTTGCTCCTACATTCAGTCTGAGGCAGGCCACAGGATGGTTTCTTTCCCTTGGACCTGTAGCCCTGGAAGGCAGAGAATCTGCCTTCTGCCACTCTCCAGCAGGGCAGAGCATCAGCTCCTTCTGCCAGCCTTGAGTGTATGAATATTTAAATAGGTTTGGTTTTTTTTCTTTCTAACTATTTTATTAGCTCACTGGGAGCAGCCCAAAGTTTGCTTTTTAAGCTTAGTGCTGAACAGGATGGAACTGAAATCTTGAGTAACCTTCCTAAGTCCTGAGGACTCAGCAAGATATTATCTTCTATAGGCTTATTTTAGAGCCATGAATACATGGGCTGTAAGAAAGAGGAGCCAGAGTTTAAAGAACATCTGTTTGTGATTTCAACTCTGCAAAACATCAACATGCAAAAAAAAAAAAAAATATTAAAAATTTAAAAAAAAAAAAAAAAAAGACTATGGTGGTGAATGCTGATTTGAGACTTCCACCATGTGTCCTGCTGTGCCAAGGACTGCTCCTATTAATTTTCCTGCTCCAATTCCATGCCTGTCCTGCTCAGTTTGAAAGTNCCCTCTCAGCATCTTGGTGGCCTCCTCTGCACTGGCTCCAACACTTCCATGTCCTTCCTGTGCTGGGGGCTCCAGAACTGCACCCAGGACTGCAGCTGGGGTCTGAGGAGAGCAGAGAAGTTAGGTTCATCTTCACTTTATCTTGAAGTGAAACTGAAAACTCACCAGCCACATGCACAGAAAGAATTTCAGTGCTGGTGTATGCTGTAAATACAGTGAGGGTGGCAGAGCCCTGGAGCAGGCTGCCCAGAGAGGTTGTGGAGTCTCCTTCTCTGGAGCCTTTCCAACCCCTCCTGGCTGTATTCCTGTGTGGACTGCCCTGGGCGATGCTGCCCTGGCAGGGGGCTTGGACTGGCTGATCTCTGGAGGTCCCTTCCAACTTCTGTGGTTCTGTGATTGTGATGCTGTGATTGTGTAACACAAAGTGATGCTCAGGAGCATGTGGTCATTGTCAGAGTTGTGGTGTAAATAGAAGTGAATGCACTGGAGAAAGTCAGCTCCACTCCACCTTCCTTTCCCCCCTTTTATGTGTGTGTAGCTGCTCCTCTCCAGGGACAGGCCTCACCTGCTTCCCAGCTGGCAGCCATCTGGTGCTAATGCCTGAGATGCAGCCCCCAGTTTCAGAGCCTGCCAGGTCTCCCCCAGTCAGCTTTGCTCTGATCAAGTAATGACATGCAGAGCTGTGGTGTGTGAAAGGCTGCAGCTGAGGGCTCACTTGTGTGCAGCCTGGCTCCTGCCCTGACATGCTGCTGTCTCTTTTCCAGCTGCCCCAGGCACCAAGGACAAATGCAGTATGGCAGTCTTCAAGAGGCTTTAGGGCAGTGCCCTTAGTAACGTGCCTGAGGTGGCCACCTGGGCTAGATGAGCATTGCAGGTCACTTCCAAGAGGAACTGTTCTGTTCTCTCTGAGCCTTTGTACATATTTTATCACTTTGTGTGGTGCAGTGTGGTGAGGAGTTGCTCTCAGTGTTAGTGTAAACATGGACTCTGTAGTTTGTTCACAGCATCACAGATGTTAGGGTTGGAAGGGACCTCTGGAGGTCTTCCAGTCCAACTCCCCTGCCAGAGCAGGAGCAGAGAATCCAGCACAGGGCACACAGGAACACATCCAGACAGGGCTGGAAAGGCTCCACAGAAGGAGACTCCACAACCTCTCTGGGCAGCCTGTGCCAGGGCTCTGGCACCCACACACTCAAGTTCTTGCTCATGTTGAGCTGCACCTTCCTGTGCTGCAGTTTCCATCCCTTGCCCTTGTCCTATGGCAGGGCACAAGTGAGCAGAGCCTGTCCCTGTCCCTTCCTTCCTGCCCCCCAGCCCTCAGCTCTTGACAGACATTGCTCAGATCCCCTCTCAGCCTTCTCCTCTGCAGCCTAAGCAGCCCCAGGGCTCTCAGCCTCTCCTCCTCAGGCAGTGCTCCAGTCCCTGCAGCATCCTTGCAGCCCTTTGCTGGCCTCTCTGCAGCAGATCCCTGTCCCTCCTGAGCTGGGGAGCCCAGAGCTGGATGCAGTATTGCAGATGGGGCCTCACTAGGGCAGAGCAGAGGGGGAGAAGAACCTCCCTGGCTCTGCTGGGCACACTCTTCTCTGTTTGTAGAGTTGAAGCTCAAAGAACTTGGGTGTTTTTTTCAGCCAGCAGATGTGGTGTAGCCTGTCCTTGTGTACTTGCAGGAGCAGAAGTTGTCTGTCCCTTGGCACAAAGCTAAGGCTCTCCTCTACAGCAGCAACTCCTGGGTCGTCGTTCACATTTGTACCAAGCAAACAGTGCAAGAACATCAGAAGAGGATTAGATTCCAGCACCTCAAACCCACTTTGATCTATTAAGAAGTTCTTGAAAGTGTTTTGAAGCTACAGAAAGGGCAGCAGAGATTTTTCTTGTGCTGGAGATGAAAGCTGAGAGCTAATGAGGGAATATTTGTAGGACAGGGTGAAAGCCACAGTGTCACAGAGAGGAGAATCCTTTGTTGCTCAGAACATGGCATCATTGCTCATCACTTCAGGAGTCTTGTAGTGTTTTGGGTTTTTTGCTGGAGACTTGAGCCAAGCTTTGAAAAAGTTTAGCTGCTGAGTACTGTACTTGAAAGCCCAACTACTGCATTTGAACTTGCAGAGTGCTTCTGGCCTCTCTTGATGCTTGAAGGGCAAGAGACAGTCTCTGAAGGTGGGAAATGGGCTCCCAGAGCTGTCACTTGTAGGGTTTCTCTGCTTGGGGGTTGTTACTCTTTGTGCTGTTCAGCAGCTTGTGTTTGCCACCCACTGTACCCTGGCACTGAGCACATCAGCTGAGTGCTGCTTGCTGTCTGTGAGTGCTGTGACTGTTTCCACATCACTTGCATGCTCCCAAGCAGCAATCTCACAGGATCACAGCAACATGCAGGTTGGCAAAGCCCTTCAGGAGCACCAAGTCCAACCCAGAACCTCACGCTGCAAGGTTCACCCTAACCCATGCCCTCCAAACACCACATCCAGACCACCATTAAACACATCCAGGGTGAGTGACTCCAACTCCTGGGCAGCTCATTCCAATCCCTGACCACTCTTAGTGTGAAAAATGTTTCCCAATGTCCAGTCTAAACCTCCCCAGTCTCAGCTTGAGGCTATTCCCTTTTGGTCTATCACTACCTAGAAGAGACCAGCACCCACCTTTCCACCACCTCCTTTCATGTAGGAGGTCTGCCCCCAGCCTCCTCTTTTTTTGAGCTAACCAGCCCCAGCTCCTTCAGCTGCTCCTCATACAGCAACATCTCATGGGACAAGATCCCTAAGGTCAGTCTTTTCTTGCTCTCCTGAGTTGTTCCCCAAAATATTATCTACTGTTTTTGAACTTGCAAGTTCTTGATGTCCCTTTGGGTTTTGGTTCAGTTGTTTTGGGGTGAGTTGGTTTGTTTGAATAGCTCAAAGGGAAAGAAACTGAGAAGGCTTTGGACATATCTGTGCTTGAATTATTTGGACAGGGATGGAGACTTGATCATTTACCTGATCATTCTCCCTGGAGACCAGTGCCAAGTGG
>WBNM01022998.1:23018-41381 GCA_013399055.1 Ramphastos sulfuratus | reverse complement strand
CCTATAGTTCCCAACCTGGGAGATATGTGATGAGTGTTAAGAGTTTGTAAGTTCCTTCTTCATCCCTGGCTGTATCTCAGGGCAACATGCTTCTCTGGTGCAGGTTGGTGGAGGTGAAGTATGAGCAGAACAGGAACATGGAGGAAGAATCAGGGAAACAGGAACAGTCTTTTCTCTTGAGGGAAACTCAGGAAACAGTCTTTTTCCTCTTATTCCTCTGGAGGGAAAGTCAGGAACAGTCTTTCACTGTAGGGCATCAGGAAAAGCAGGTGCAGATGAGATCTTGTAGCCTTCCTCTGGATTGCTGCTTTCATGGTGTGGATTCTGTTAACCCTTCACAGCCTGGGAAATACCCCTCTAAAAGTCTTTGTCTAGTACAGACACACTAATTTTTTTCTTTCTTTTCCACTTTGATCCTTCATTCCGGCCTGGTTCTGAATATGGTGTAGTTGATGTAAATTGTTAACATGTCACTATGTCTCGCGTTCATGGCAACTTCTTCACTTGTAACTGTCTCTAAAATGATGAATTGCTTCTCAGTACTGAGTTACAAGATACACAGCTTATCTTTGTGAATCTTCATCATCCTAGAAATCCACGTAAATCATTAAAGTCTGAATTTTTGTGTAAAGGCTGTATCCTATAAACTATTTAGTATTGAAAGCATCTAAGGACTGGAATATATAAATTGGAAATTCTACTGGACTTTAAGATCTTTTGATTAAAAATACATATCAGAATGAAATATTAATAAATCTGTAGGGTGCTGGCTGTGTATGCCCTGGTGTTCAGATGGACTGAGGATCCAGAGAGAGCCTCTTGGATTCAGTTTGTGTGGTAGATGCTCATCACAGCTGAACCATAAGCCCCAATCCTCCTCTGCTGACAGAAGCAGAGCTTCTTTTTTCTCCTCAGGGTGCCAGCACCCTCATGGTGCACACAGCTGTGCCTGGCCTCATTACATTCTGTCCCCTTCCTTGTGGTTGTGGCACTGCTGTCTGGGATCTCCCCACCAAAGCCACAGCCCCTAGTGAGATGCAGAAGTTACAGCTCTTCCCTTGAGTATGGCATTCAGAACTTCCTTGCAGTAAGTTCCAGTCCTTTATATAACAGAAGTGATGCAACACTACACACAGACCTTGTGAGCCACTAGTAGGGCCATACATAGTGAGTATTTAATAGAGTGTTGTCAAGGCATTAAATAAATACTAAAGAGCAATAATAGCAAAGCATGAAGAGGATGGGAGAGCTTGCTGTATTATGCTGTTTATTTACATAAAAGAATAAGCTAACCTTATTCCCTGTGTGTTCTTTTCAGCCTCTCCCTCAAATGTTCTCCTAGCTTGATTTTTTTGTTGTCATTCTGGTGGCAAAGGAACACCTACCAGTGCTATTGAGTGTGCTGACTTCCTGCTGAGAACATGTTGCTAAGTTTTGGGTTGATTTTTATTTTCCACTAGCCAAATTATGGTAGAGAGATCAAAAATATTGAGAAACAAAACCCCTGTGCTGGAACTCTTACAGGTGAACAGAAAAATTGCTGTACTTATTTCATGGTAATGAAGCTTGACAGAGGAGAAGAGGAGGATGAGAGGAGAAAGGTAAACTAGTAAGGTGCTCTAGATCCAAGTATTTTTTTTCTGTATCATCTATGTGTCTACAATATGCATTTTTGGGCTACTTTTCCTCCTCAATCTGTTTGCAGAATGACTTTAAATAGTGAAGAATTGATTTTTTGTGATGGCAATTCATAAGACAGAGTAGCTCCCCTTTATTCTCCTCAAAGATATGTTATTGATGTTAGACAATCATGCTGCCTGCAGGGACCATGGATATTCCTTCCTTCATTACTTCAGTCTTTCTCTTCCTGGCTGGTGTGTTCATGACTACTGTAGTGCTCCAGCCTGGCCTGTTTCACACTTATCAGATTTCCTTTATGGTGTATTAGAGCATAGGGTAATAAAACTAAGTTTACATTCACTCCTCCAGGTCCTGTGGCCACCATCCTTGCTCTCTCTCTCTCTCTCTCTCCACACTGAGCCTCTGGGTTGTTTTTTTCCTACAGTTTCATTTCTTCTCTCTCCAAACAGCTCCTCACAGAAAGTGCTGATGTGAAAGAGAACTGAGAAATGTCCAGAGCTGTCAGGATGTGAAAGCTTGCCAATATCTGTGTGCCTGTTCACTGCTGGGATTCCTGACTGGACTCCAAAGGCTGTGGTGAGTAATAGAGGTTAAGAGATCTATTTCTCACCCAACTCACAGCCACCACAATTGAGCCTTTACCTTCCTCCTTTGTTTGTGTGCAGCCACATGCTCAGTGATTAGCTATTCTGCTCACAAAGGACAGAAGGAGCAGGTAGTCTTTGGGTAGGCAAGTTGGATTCACTTCTTACTCCCCAGACTATGGAAATGCCATCTTGTACAGAGTCAAGTGATAATTGGGAGCTGTTAGTATACTTGCAAATAAAGACTCTGAAATGCATTTTCCTGGTTTCACCTGGTGAAGAATTGTAGAGTTAATTGCAGTAAGGAGCAAAGTTCTTTTCTTCAGCGTGATCAGAGATGTATGCACTGCTGTGAATGAGCAAGAAGGATACCTTGTTTCACCTCCAAGTAGCCCATTAGTTACCTTCCAAGATGAATGTGGATTTGAGACTCGGGATGGAAGATGATAAAAACTTAAAAGGAGTTCAAAGCTGGTTAGCTGTGAGTCAGTTCAAATTTCACTCAGTAAAGAAGTATTCTTTTGCATCACCAACAAGTTAGCAGATATTGCAACAGGTTGATAAGAGCACACAAGACTTCTTTATCTATTACATTTGCCCTGTCTTTTAGTTTTGGATAGATGAGCATTACTTGTTTTATTGGGAGAAGGGGTGTGCTGGTCTGTCTTTTTACATTTTTTGGTGGTAATTGGGTCATGCAGAAAATCTTATTGTAGAAGCAGCTGATTTAGCAGGAAGCCATTAAGTGGTTTAAAGAGAACCATCAAGAATGACATGGTCTGAAGGCTGACCAGCACTGTAGTGTGGAAATCAAAGCCCAGAAAGCACTGGCCATCTTCTCTCTTTCTCCTTTTGTTAGTGTAGAAAACAAAGTTAGAATTCTCCTTAATTATAGTCTGAAACACAGGCAAATTCATTGGCTTTTTCTCCAGAGTATCAGCTTGGCTGTGCTATAGATGTTTACAGTACATAATGCAGTTGTGCTTTACAAACAAGAAAAACCAGCTGCTTCCTTTCCTTTCTATTTGATCTTGACTACAGGGGTTCTGTTTGTAACAGTGCTGCCTTACTCACTTCATCTTCAGCCAACATTCAGCAAAAATAACTCCAGATGAGTAACCATAAAAATAATGAATGAAATGTAAGAAAACTGTTTTAGTTGTGAAGTCCTTAATCCAGTTCAAATGTGTATGCAGTGCTTTGCACTTGCAGTAAGGTCTTTGCTCTCATAGCCTGGGTAAGTAGCTACCTGTTAAGCTCAAACAGTGCTGCGAAGCAATAAGATGAAGCCTTCAGCTCAAAAGGTAAACTAAAATTAGAGAGAGCCTACAAAGAAGAATAAAAATAGTCTCATTAAGGAAGAGTGAAAGAATTTGACACAGACAATAGCCTTGTAAGAGGGCTTCTAAGATTGAAATTAAACCTGCTGAGATGCCGTGAAGAGGTGACATTGTGCACCACCTTACACAGCTTGGGGACATGTTTCTATATTCATACAAAAGTACATGATGACTTTCAGAAGGCTTCAGAGATAAGTAGTGGAGGCCCTTTCTTGATAGCCTGTGATTCTGAGAAGCAAGAGCCAGGACTTAGTCTTTGTCCTTTAGCACACACAGAATTCTGAACTTGATTTCAGTGGCAACCTGAAAGACCTCTCTGCCATCAATTGGTTGGTTTTCCCTCTGTGTTTGTTTTTGTGCCTTTAAAAAACACCCCAAGTTAGCTGAATTCTAACAAATGACAAAAATCTTTCCCCGTGGAAAGTCCACCGAAACTAATTATATGTCTACACTTCAGTGATTGCTCAGTTTTGCTTCTGACAATAAATATTGGAAGCTTTTTCTTTTCCCTTTGGCTGAAAGCAGAGCAATTGCTTCTGTTCTTAGGGAGTGTTCAACCCTCTTGCATGACACTCTGCAAGTGTTAGACTGCTAGGATGCTTGTTGCATCATGAGTAGGGTTTTCTGGAGCTCCTTGCCAGGCTCTGATTCTGGGAAGTTTTTTAAATACAAACTTCCATTTTATCTGTCTGCTTTATTCAATTGTCAGAATTTGAAACAGCAAATAAAAAGTAAATAGAGTAAATAAAAAAACTCAGTAAATTAAAAAAAAAAAAAAAAAGAACAAATATTGACATTGTGGCCTTGAGTTCCATCTCAATCTCTGTCTTAGCAGCTTCTGGCTGACTGAATCCTGCTCAGCATCTTACACAGGGCCTCTTTCAGAAGTGCATTGTTGTGCTCAGTGACAGCACAGACATGCAGGCATCCTCAAAGATAATTTGGTTTGTGAATTTAAGCAATACATATATAACTTGATTAGAGACTGAAAATTAGAGACCAAATAAACATGTTCTCCTGAAAATGAGAGATACAGAAAAACCATATTTTCAGACTCAGTGGTTTTCTATGGGGCACTGTTTCCCATGATGGCTGTTAGGTGATGAAGGAGAGGATGAGGAAGGTCCCCACTAACTAGCTGCATAGCACATGCCAAGGGAGAATAGCTTTTCCATATCTTCACATTCAGCTCCAGTGACAGGACTAAGGAAACAATGGTTTTAAAGTGAGAGGACAGACTGAGATTTAGATTAGAGATGAAGAAGTTTTTTGCAGTGAGGGTGGTGAGACACTGGCACAGGTTGCCCAGGGAGGTTGTGGCTGCTCCCTCCCTGGAGGTGTTCAAGGCCAGGTTGGATGAGGCCTTGAGTGACCTGTACTAGTGGGAGGTGTCCCTGCCTATGGCAGGGGATTGGAACTAGATGATCCTTGAGGTCCCTTCCAACCTTACCATTCTATGATTCTATGATCTCTGGAAGTATTTAAGACCACACTGGATGAAGCTTTGAGCAATATGGTCTAGTGAGAGATGTCCCTGCCCATGGTGGGGAGGATCTTTAAGGTCTCGTCCAACTGAAGCCATTCTATGATTAACTACAGAAATTTTTTAATGTATCCAATATTTTAACTCCCTGAATAGCTGGTTTTGTCAGATGAACCACACATGCTCTGTGAAAACTCTGAATTTCAAGCTGTTGTGACAGTTTTCACAGTGCTATGTTGTTGATAAACATAGCCCTATTGTTCACAATTAAAGCCAGATACACAATTTGTCTGAGAACTTGAGGCTGCTGTGGTTAAAGAACTTTTCTCCTACCAAAGCAAAAAGTAAAAATGAAAGATCATATTCCATAGTAAAGCACATATTTTCATATTTCTTTTTCTTTCTTGGTTGTTATTCTCAGCTTTATGCTAGCATTCAGAAACCCCAGAGCCAGGATCAAGGCAGTTATTTCCATGTACATTCATGTATGCATTCTTGGTATCACACTGAGATTACACAGCAATGTATGCTAGCATCAGTGTTTTGTAGAATGCAGCATTCCAGGGTTCACCTGTAGGCCAGGCAAAAGAAAGAAAAATCACTCACACATTTTGAAGTATTGTGTAGGAAAATTAAATCAAGTTGGTTGTTGCTAGAGTGCTGCCGCAGAAAAAGCAGTGAGATAATTAAAAATTGTTGCTTGTTCCTGGAGCTTGAGTAGTGTTTCAGTTCTTCTGTAGACTCGTGTGCACTGCTAGTGGCTTTTGCTTCAGAATCTANTGGCCCTCCTCTGGACCCGCTCCAACACTTGCATGTCCTTCCTGTGCTGGGGGCTGTAGAACTGCACACAGTACTCCAGATGGGGTCTGAGGAGAGCAGAGTAAAGGGGCAGAATCACCTCCCTTGCCAAATCAACATTGGGGTGAGATGGATTTTAGTGAGTCATCTCTCTTCTCTTGGTGAAAGTTTGGCATTTCTAGTTCTGGTCCTGGAACAGGAATAAAGCATATATACAAATACATGTTAAAAAAAGGCAAATGCAAACCTAAAGCTTTGGAGAAAAGGCTGCTGTGACATATGGGAGATATATTTGCTAGCAGCATTTAAATCCAAAGGACACTTTCCAGCTTGTGGGCACGTACAGAAGGGGTATGAATGAAGTTAGTAGGGTGATGGGAGAAAGGAAGCTCCTCCAGGAGAGATTTATAGCTGAAAAAACAAGGACATCTCCAAGAAAGGAGCTGAAAAAGTATGGCTTGCATCTTGCTACAGCCTGAAGAGCAGAGTCATAATAAATCAAATAAAAAAAGTCTTGGGTGAGAGTGCCAAAACTGAACTATGTGCTCTTGTTTTTTCCAATCAAGTCAAGAAGGGTGTGTTGCTTTAACAACAACTGAGCACAAAAGATCTTCCTGTGTTTCCATCAAGAGTTCCAGCAAGGAATAGAAATTCTCAAAGGATGAAGGAGTTCATTATCAGTGAAGCCATGACTGGCTCTTCATGGTTTGTTTGGCTAGGTGTGGCACACTGCCTTATCCATGTCCTCTTGTCCCTCAGGGAGAATGTGAAACTGAGTCTGCTGGTAGGTGGTTGTCTATGTATGCTGAGCACACAGCTGGTTGTGTTAGTGCATAGTTAATTTACTCCAGGTTCTTTTGCTTCTCTGATAACCACTGTCACCCAGTGAAACCACGAGAAAGATTCCCAAGTTGCTCAGCAGGGTGATGTAAGAGTGAGATCCTTCAAATTCAAGGGCACTGATATACAGCCAAAAAAAGTGATGAAAACAAAACCATCACTGGTGAGGTCATAGTTCATGAACATAAATTCCACAGGCAGCTTTTTGCAGTTTCAAAAATATCTAAAAAATCATTCATACCACCTGCACACTCAGCAGAATGTTGTTTTTAATTGAAAGAACTTCTCAGACGTGAAATAACATATTTGAGAAGGCAAGAAAAGAAAGGCACTGTTCTGGATGGGGAGAGAGATTGGAGAATATGCTACTTCAGCATGAAATCATGCTAAAAATCCTTTGGAGAAGAGCTGTGCCTCCTCAGACAAGTCAGAGGGATATGTCCTGGTTTTTGCAGATCCATTGATTCCTGTCTTACAGGTATTTGGTTGGTTAGGTTTTGGGTTGTTTCCTTAATTTCTCAATGGTGCAGGTTTCAACTAAAGTTGTTCTACACCTTTCTTTTCAGCTGACCCTGCATCTCTGAGTTCTCTTCTTGTGATGATCAAATTCCATGGTTTGCTTTTTCTGCTTGTCACAGCAGCTGTGCCTTCTCTCTTTGTCCTAGTGACTAATGGCAGAGTTTGAAATCTTGCTAATATAATTCTCTGTAGACCACAGTCGTATATCATCATTCTATCTAGCAAAAACTGTTCTTTGATAACAGGGAATGTACTATCACTTGTATTTACAGTCTTATTCAAAGGAATGATGTGAGGCTAATTGGAAGGTTAATTAGGAGAGGTTTAATCTAAAGGCAACAAGACTAATCTTCGCTCTCAGATTTGTGAGAGAGTTCTTTTTGCTCAGCCCTTCCAATAAAAGCAAAGTTCCTTAGAGACAAAGATCTCTGCCACAGCAGGCAGCTCCATTTGTTTCAAGGTGGTAGTAGTTCCCAGGAATACTCACCTGGAAATAACAGCAAGAGGATTGTAGCTACCCTACTGTGCTGTACCAGCCACACTGATTCTTATTTCATGTTGTCATGGAAAATCAAAATCTTGAAAGGAAACATGAGAGTCGAGGTAGGCTTTTGACAAAACAGCTGTAGGCAAGAGTGACTTATTTTGCCTTTTTGGCAGCCACAACAGAATTCCCAAGGTCAGTACCAATGTCACTGTCTGTTGCTCTGTGTTTCTGTAATCAATAAGTAGAAGAAAGATGAATTGCTTTTAGGATTAATAGCCAATCAGCAGTGTAATGGTAACAGTCAAAGCCAGAAAAAATTACATTCCCTTCTCCTGAGTCATCCCTCATACAGCCCAGCCTTGCCCTGATCACCTGTGAGGAGTTTTGCAGTCAGGGATTAGATAGTGTAATGGTACCTTTTGGGCCAGAGCAATAAATAATGTTCTAATTAGACAGCAAAAATATAGGGCCTCCTCTAGCTGGGTAGCTGCTGCTGTGCTCTCTTCTGCAGGGCTGACAGTGTTGAAGTGATTTGGCAGAACTGAGTCCAGGAAGCCTTTTCCTGAAGTTGCTTCTGGCCCTGTTATTCATCAAGGTAGAATTAACCAGGTGCTTTTCTTCCACTCACCACTTCAGTACCTGTCTCTCCTTCTTCTTCCCATCTCAATATTTTTCCTTCCTTGCTCTTTGTGAGCTCTTAAGCATTGCAACACTGAAGAAGGGAAAGGAGAGGAGAGTTCCAGAAGTGGCTGAAAGTGGGAAGAATCCATCAGTGGCAAAGATGGAAAAGACAGGGAAGAGGGTACAGCAATGGGAGAATGTGCACATGGGGTGTAGATCAGAGAGCAGACAGCTGATCCATGTGCTTGGCCACACTGCTGTTTCCAGGATATTGTGGCTTACTGTTCCAAGGACTTGCAGGTTACTTAGTATCAGCTACTGATGTTTCACATGTCATTGATGATATCAGTTCCCCCATTTGTTTATTTGTTTATTCAACTGTGTATTTGTAGGATTTAAAAATGTAAATCACAAAAGTCTGTGATTATACACCTGAGTGCTGCAAAGGGTAAAGCCTGCAAAGCAGGAGGAGCAGAGAGGTGGCATTTTTGTTCAAGCTTGTGACTGCTGCAGATGCCTCAAACCAGGCAGCAGGATAAGGAGTTGAAAGGATGGTACTGAGGGCTCTTAAGTCTTCAATAGGGTTCTTTAAGAGTACACTTAAAAAGAAATGGAGCACTCCAGGAAGTCAGCTGATGTAGGCAATGAGAAGAGGATGGTTTTGAAGTGTATCTTATATCTTGCACAATAATGTATTAATTATCTCATAGTCTCAGGGAAGAAGAAAAAAAAAAAGACAATGAGGAAGTATTTTACTGTTTTTTTCCACATTTAGTGGAAATGTTTTCCACTAAAACATTTCCACAATGTTTTGGTGGAAAGCGCTTCCACTGCATTTGGGAAAATTTCTTTTACCTGCCATGTAGTATTCAGATTGGAATATCCTTACATGTGATATGCTTCAGGAATCAAGAATCACACTTGCCAGCTCTGCTCTGTATTGAAATGCTTCCTTCACATCATCATAGTCTTCATTTTTATCTTCACGTATGTCACCATTAAGGTTTTTCAAACTTTGTCTTCTCATGTTTGAAATTACCATCTGTGAGTATACCTTTAATTTATATCTGTTCTTAACAATTCAGCAAAGTATCATATTTCAGAAGCTTATTTCTCACAGAGGCCAAGAAATGAAGATACTGCATCTAGTATTGGTGTATGGCAGATCTTGGTAGGTGATAATCTGTGTTGGTCTTTACTCTGGAAACACCTAGTAAGCCTGTGATCCCTCAGCATCAAGTACCCTAGAAAGTGTCAAGTGTATAGGCAAGGTGTTAGCAAATGTCACTTCTTTATAGCACTAAAGATGGATTTGTCTTGTCTAATTACCAGCAGTTCACTTCTGAGAGGTGTCCCTCCTTCTCCTCCAGGTAATGGTGAAAACCCTCAAAAATCCATCAGCAGGACTTTGTCAGGCAAACCCTCTCTCTTTAGCTTCTTTTTTAGCCTCTTCAGTGTTTCATTACAGCTCAAGTATTCAGGCATGCTCATGACTGCCAGATGCTCTAAGCTCCTCACACGTTCTTCCTTGCTTACATACAAGCATTCACTTCTGTGTGGCCTACTGCTACTCCTTCCTGCTGAGACCTTTGCTTCTTTTGTAGCCTTGCTTGTGAAAAAGCACACAAACTAGCCAAGTCACAATATGGTAAGGAATACCCTATACCTTTCAATGCTGAAGAGAGAAGCACAGTCCACTTTCTGCCAAGAGATAAAACCAGTGCCTTCATCCTTCTCAATACTCTACTTGCCTTGGAGTGTGCCCTGGCATAGAAAAGCAGCCAACTGCAGGTGCTGAAAGGTGACTGCCACACTCCTGCAATGCTGTAACAACCAATTGGATGCCTTACAGAACTGAAAATGTACTCCAGGGTAGGAGCAACTCCTCCACAGGGTCTGGAAGAGCAGCCGGATCCACATAGGCCCTTTATCTCTAACTCTTTTTGCCCTTTTCTGGACCCTCCTTTCTCTTATTTCTCCCAGGACTGATTTTTTTCTTCAATACCTATCCCTTTTTTGCTCTTAACCTGTCATATCGATACATAGGGCAGGTAGCTTCACGACAGTCTCAGAGGGAATATTCAGCCCAGTGTAACTGGCATTATATGAACAGGCAGTTCACTGCAATGCCAGGTGCCAACCAGTCTGCCAGTTGCTGAGGTTGCCATAGCTATATTCACATGTGCAGTATCACAGTGTGGGGCTTAGGAAAAAAATCACACATCTCCATCATTTAAAACAAAAGATCTGAGCAGGAGCAGGATTGTTTCCAGCAAGGAATAAGCAGTAGTTGTGAATGCTGCAGGTGGGCACTACCATCACTGACATAACAGTGTCTGAAAGCTTTGATTGTGCAGATATGTGGCTTGGAGCATCAATGCTATAGCAGGAAAAGAAAGGGGATCATGACCTCGAGGGGAAAGAGGCCTATGGCTGTGTACTGGGCAGTCAGCGCAAGGCAACCCTGTCCTAGAGGTCAATGGTAGCCTCTTAGTTAGAAAGCTACATGTTAACATTCTGCTGTGTGGTACAGCTCACAGCAGTTTGTCTTTTAAACCTAATTCCAATACCTGGAGTTGAGGAGCTATATTTTAAGAGCAATATTTTAAGTTTTTTCTTTTGAAGATGAGAGATTTCAGAAGCACTTGATTCTAAATACTCACGTCTCTCTGTCTTGTGTCTTCTCTCAACCAAGCCATCATAGCATATTCTAATTCCTAACTGATTTATTTTTTTCTTTCCCTTGTACATCTAACTTCAGGCATATGTTTTGTATATGAGTAGTAGTGAAAAAATGACCCTGCACTCCAAAACCATTCTGGTAACTCTGATAACAGTGAAACAACAAATTTCAAGGATCATCGGCCTCTCCAAAAGATCATTTTGTTAACAGACATCACAGCAAAGTAATCATCATTAGAATAGTAATTTTGTTTCAGCAACCCTTAAACTCCTGCTGTGCCACTGTATTGCCAGTCTCTGTGTTGGAAGTTGATGGAAGGTGAGGGTGATTCTATTAACTAAGTTTCAGAATAATTGAAGAAGATCTTTTCAGGTACAAACTTTGCTTCGATACCGGAGTTTCAAAGGTGAATGGAAGGTTCGAAGGAGGAACTGGGAACGCAGGGATAGCAGGGTCGAGTTCTTAGCAGTGGGTAGCTCCTGACTTCAGATTATTTCCTGTAAAGATACTGGTTCCTTCTTTTCACACCAAAAATATGTCAAAACAAGAAATTTAATTTATTCAGTTCTCTGGGATGCCATATGTAGCTGTCTTTCTTGTGATCTAATGTATAAACATGAGAATGCATCTTTGTCATTACGTTGTATTAGCAAATACTGTCTTTTTTTAAGTACTCCTCTGAAAATTTACTACATCTTTGGAAACCAGAACCACAAAGACTGTGTTAAAACAGTATAGACACTAATGTGAAATGCCTTTGGTTTCTGCAATTTCTGGAGTGAGCTATGAAAAGTCTTCTAAAGGCAGAAAATAATGGAAAGTGAAAAAGAAACTAAAAGAATGAAAGCCTCTTAGGTTGCTGTGGATTGTAGGAGCTTAGATAGTTGGCAGATTTCTTGTTCTGCAAGCACCTTACTTCTGCACCTCTTCTGTTTTAGATATTTATGCAGCTGTAGAAAAGCAGTACCAAAAATAAGAGGCTTTAGAAGTTATATCCATACTCAGCCTCTGTCATTCATGAGACAACAGTAGAACTCACACACAGCTTCCCAGCATATCTGCTCTAATACCTTGCTGCCTTTGTGGTTATAAAGTTACACCGGGACATACCCTGGTGACTTTATTTCCTTTTACTCTTGTTCTGTGCTCCTGGATGCAGAGCAAAGCTTGTTAATCTTTGCTGTTCCTCTTTGCAGCTAGATATGTACATGGCTATTACTGTTCTCTTCTGCAGAGAAAGTGGCTCCAGTTCTTCCAGTCTTTCCACACAGGTCAGGATGTCTTGATTGTTGTTCACATTCGTTGGTTGGTTTGAATGCTGCTCAGCTCTTTCACTTTTTTTGGACATGAAGACCGTTAAATAAGACACAACATTGATTTAATTATCAACCCTGACTGCAGTGGAAGGAATATCTGAAAGTGTGAGTTACATTCTTTTGAAAGTGTCTTCCTTTTTTGTAAAGGGATGAAACGTTTGGCTCCTGTTCAATTCAATGTTCAGACTAATGACAGGTTCTTTTCAGCAAATGTTCTTCCTTACAGTTGCTCCTCACTACATACTTCTTCAGATGATTATTCTTTCTTAGGTATAGAATTTTACTGTGCTTTTAAAACTTACTTTTCAGGCTTTTTCTCAAGATTTTTAATTCCAAACTAAATCTTTAATGTACTGAGGTATGCAGGACTTCTTGTTATTGAAATTGCCCAGTTTTCATTGTGACATGAGTGACTGATCGTTGACTAGAGGTATGGCTATTCTACTGGTGTTGTTCTCACCTTGTGATTCATTCATCTAGCTAGAGAGATATGGATTTGATAGGTAGACTGTCCAGTGGATAAGAAATTGGTTGGATGATTGCATCCAAAAGGTAGTGGCCAACAGCTCAATGTCCAGATGGAGACAAGTGATAGTGTCCCTCGAGGGTCTGTACTGGGACCGGTGCTGTTCAATATCTTCATCAATGATTTGCACCCTCAGAAAATCTGCAGATGATCCCAAACTGAGTGGTGCAGTTGGTAAGTCTGAAGGATGGTATGTGGTCCATAGGGACGTAGGCTGGAGAAGTGAGCTAAGGAGAACCTTCTGAGGTTCAATAAGGCAAAGTGCAAGGTCCTGCATCTAGGTTGAGGGATGCTGAGATTGAGAGCAGCCCTGCAGAAAATACTTGAGGCTGCTGGAGGGTGAGAAGGTGCACATGAGCCAATAATGTGCATTCGTAGCCCAGAAAGCCAGTGGCATCCTGGTCTGCATCAAAAGAAATGTGGCCAGAAGGTTGAGAGAGGTGATTCTGCAACTTTACTCTGGTGAGAACTCGGAGTACTGCATCCAGCTCCAGGGCCCTCAACATAGGAAGGACATGGACCTGATGGAGCAGGTCCAGAGAAGGGCTACAAAAATGATCAGTGGGCTGGAGCACCTCTGCTATAAGGACAGGCTGAGGGAGTTGGGGTTGTTCAGCCTGGAGAAAAGCAGGCTCCAGGAGACCTTAGCGTGACCTTCCAGTACCTGAAGTGGGCCTGCAAGAAGGCTGGAGAAGGACTGTCTACAAAGGCCTGCAGGGATAGGATGAGGAGCAGTGGTCTGCAATGAGAGAAGAATGAATTTAGATCAGATGTTAGGAACAAGTTCTTTACTACGATGGTGATGGAAGACTGAACAGATTGCCCAGGGAGGTAGTTGAGGCCTCATCCCTGGAGACATTCAAGATGAGGCTCAAAGAGCCTCTGGGCAATCTGATCTATTAGAGGATGTCCCTGCTGACTGCAGGAAGATCAGACCAGATGAGCGCTGGAGGTCCCTTCCAACCCAAACAATTCAATGATTCTGTAAATCTAATGTGTGGCAGAACTGTTGGGAAGAATGAGGCTGGAGATCTTTTCCTTATTTCTGATGAGAAGAGTCTAAAGCAATCCAAATACACATACACTGAGACAAGTTTTTAGTATGACTTGTATGCACCTGGCCATTTATCACGTTTAGAAGGATGATGAATAGTCTGAAGAGCAGATCTTATGAGGAGCAGATGAGGGAAGTGAGGTTCTGGAGAAAAGGAGGCTCAGGGCAGACCTTCTCACTCTATACAGCTCCCTGAAAGGTTGTAACAAGATGGGTGTTTGTCTCTTCTCAAGACTAGTAACAAGTGATAGGACGAGGGGGAAAGGACTCAGTTTGCACCAGGGAGGTTTAGGTTGGACATTAGAAGAAACTTCCTCACTGAAAGGGTTCTCAACCACTGTAACAGGCTGCCCAGGGAGGTGGTTGAATCCCCATCCCTGGTGGTGTTAAAAAGAGGCAGAGATGTAGTACTGAGGGACATGGTTTAGCACCAGACCTGGTAGAGCTAGAGAATGGTTTGATTCCATGATCTTAAAGATCTTTGCCAACCAAAACTATTCCATGATTCTATGTTGTAAACAGAGACTATAGGAGGTACTCTAACCTAGATTCTAGTTGCTTCTACAGAAAGATGTTTAACATCTGCATTTTAATAAAGTAGCTGTAGAAATCTTTATTTATTATCAACTGCCTGGCCACACATGAGTATTGGATGCCTCCAGCTTTTATACCTCTTAATTTCTGTGAGGGGATTGAAAAATATTGGCAAGCAGTGATATTTTTAGTAGTGTACACAAAGCTTTTCCACTATTAGTATTGATTTCAGATTTTTCACTTATCTAGGGAATGGTAAGATTAATGAATCAGCTTTTCTCTTTCATATTACAGTTCAGTCTAATTAGATTATGACACTAACTAAAGTCAAGCAACCAGTGACCACCACAAATGGTGTGTCTTTGACAAGGGTGTGAAAACAAAAGTGATGTTTTTCTGCATGTTTAGGAAGAGAAAGGGATGGTATGTAGCAATGTGTTTTGCTGACAACAGGAATAAAATGGTTGTGACTGTTGGAAGGAGTAGCAGGGATATGATAATTGTGAGTGGAGTATGAGTTAAGGAAGAAGTAGTTGGACACGTTAGTGTAAAGCATCTGACTTTTTCTTCAAGAAACCATAGGCAAGAGAATGGAAGTTTTTGGAAGCTCACTAACAAGCACAGAAGTTGTTCAGTCAAGAGAAAAATGATATTTTATTGATCTGAAGTACAAAATGCTTCTCCACATGCTTCAAACGTTTTCAAAACTCTCAAAATCATTAAGGTAGTATTTTGCCTTTTCCTAAAAGCAAAACCAGGTAACAGTACCAGAAATAAAACTTCATCTGGACAGCCTTAGGAGCCTTTCTTCTCTTGTCTGTCAGAGGCAGTTTGCTGGCCAGTGTGTTGAGAATGTCTATTCTGTTCCTGGTGAGGTGGGCATTGAGTGGTGTGACTGTTCTGAGCTCTGCAGATCTGTACTGCAGGTATGTGCTGCTCTGCACTGGGAGTGATCACTGGAGAGACACTACACCCTGAGTCACAGTCTTCTTCCTCTGTCCTGACCTCATCAAATCCCTCCCTGGGCTTCTGTCAAGATAGATTAATTTAAAATTACAGGTTTCCTAGTCTCCCAGTTAAAAAATAAATTATAGCAAAGTTGGGTAATGCAAACCTTTATGACAAGCTCCTTCAGGTTGTCTTTAGTCATCTAAGTAACTTGGTAAGTATTACCAGACTTTTTATTTTTTGAGGACAAACCACTATTTGTCAGAAGGCTGCCCCAGGCCAATATCAGGCAGTTGAAAGCTGTGCTTCATAGCATTCCTAAGTGTCTGCAGCTGCTGAGTTGTTAACTAAATGGATTTGTGATAGTTGATGGCAACAAGTTGAGCTATAGAGATGTTACAGACCCAGTATTTGTCTGAGACCTCTTCTTGAGCCATTACAATTCACTTCATCGAGGAAAAGTAACAGCAAGTCCCTTACGATTTGCCTGCAGAAGAGAGGAAGGGAATTTAACAGCCCCTTTTGTCAGACATATTTGTAAAGATATTTGGCGCACTGGTTATGGGAAGCTGCAAGAAGGAATCTGCAGAGTGTGTTCACATGATGTGTCATTGTGATCACTCAACCCCTCAGTGAATCTTGCCATTCACACACAGGGAACTTTGGTTTTGCACCCAGAGCACCACTGGCATAGTAGGATTTCAGATCACTGCTGTGAAACTGGATGAAACAGACATCCACAACAGAAAATGTCAATATTTTAATGTTGGGATACTCATTTGAAACAGCAGGAGAGCATAATTAATGCCAATCATAAGTTTTCTTGGGAAAAAAAATTTTCTTATGTATTTGGGGTAAGTTTTCAAGTGATTACAAGTTTAGATGATGAAAGTTATGATACTGACATAATCTATTTATATTGTGACAGAGAGAGGGACTGATGCATGACATCCCTTTAAAGAGAGATATGTGCTTGGTGCTGTATCCTATATGTATTAACTGTTTTCAGTATAGCATGGTGATGTTGCTAATCATAGAATCATAGAATGGTAAGGTTGGAAGGAGACCTCAAGGATCATCTAGTTCCAACCCCCTGCCATAGGCAGGGACACCTCCCACTAGTACAGGTTGCTCAAGGCCTCCTCCAACCTGGCCTTGAACACCTCCAGGGAGGGAGCAGCCACAACCTCCCTGGGCAACCTGTTCCAGTGCCTCACCACCCTCACTGGAAAGAACTTCCTCCTAACATCCAGTCTAAATCTCCCCTCTGCCAGTTTAAACCCATTACCCCTTGTCCTGTCATTGCAAGATCTTATAAATAGTCAAATATGCAGATAATAAAGACTGGCCAGCTTTCAAGTTTATGCAGCCAGATCTAGATCCAATAGTTAGGTCTACCTGTTTGTGGTGAGTACTGCATTCAGTTTTGGGCTCCCCAGTTAAAGAGGGACAGGGATCTACTGGAAAGGGTCCAGCAGAGGGCTATGAGGATGGTGAGGGGACTGGAGCATTGCCTGATGAGGAGAGGCTTAGGGACCTGGGGCTGCTTAGTCTGGAGAAGAGAAGACTGAGAGGGAATTTAATAAATGTTTATAAATATCTGAGGGCTGGGGATCAGGACCGGGGGACAGGCTCTGCTCACTTGCTCCCTGGGATAGGACAAGGAGCAATGGATGGAAGCTGCAGCACAGGAGGTTCCAGCTCAACACAAGGGGGAACTTCTTTACTGTAAGGGTCCCAGAACACTGGCACAGGCTGCCCAGAGAGGCTGTGGAGTCTCCTTCTCTGGAGACTTTCAAGGCCCGTGTGGATGTGTTCCTGAGTGACCTGAGCTAGATTGTCTGGTCCTGCTGTGGCAGGGGGGCTGGACTTGATGATCTCTTCAGGTCCCTTCCAACCCCTGATATCCTGTGATCCTGTATTTAGTACTGACTAAACAGAGTGAGTAGAGTGTTCTTCATTTTCTTAAATCTTCTGCATAAAAATCTTGTAAACATAAATTATCTGGAGATTTAAAAAGCAAATTGAGAATGAGAACTCACAGTCTAATGTGGAATTTAGTATGTAAAAATAAACATTTCAGAAGATCAGCATATTTTTCCCTATAAGAACAGTTAGACATTGGAATCATATCCCACAGGAAGCAGTGTATTCCCCTACACTGAAGATTTAAGATTTAGCTTGGCAGGGTGCTGGGCCAGCTCATTTCAACTGCACCATCACCTAGAAAGATTGCACCACATATTCCTTGGAGTCTCTTCCAACCTGGTATTCTGTGGTACTATATCCCTTGGAATTTAGATTTCTTTGGGCATTACAGATGTCCAGTTCCTGTACCTAAAGGTGATGGCTGAATTGCAGAACAATTTCAAGACTGAGCTGTGCCATACAGTAAAAATGAAGGAACAGTGCTTTTGTAGTTAACCCTGAAATAGTAAGTCACAAGCTGCATCAAGTCACTGGTAATACAAAGGAAATTTAATGGTACCTGGTTCTCTATTTCAGCTGGAAAGAAAACAATCCAGCAAGCCTTTCTGTCTAGAAACTGAAGTCCTGAAATGAGCACAGTACTTTAGTGGTGAGGAAAATCAAATGGTGCATTTAGTTGAAAATTCACTTATCTAAAGGTACATTCTTCAGGGATGCTGCTGGTCTTTCAGAGCATTGGTCAGAAAAGATGAGGATAGTTGATCCTAGGTGGAAAAATGAGTTAGTGTGGCAAAGTCACTCCTAACCCCTTTTTAGATCACAGAATCACAGAAACATCCAGATTGGAAAAGCCCCTCAGGATCACCAAGTCCAACCTAGAACCCTACTCTACAAGATTCACCTTAAACCTGTCACGGAAGGGGTAATTAGCTACCGCGAGATGATATTTTTAAAATATTAATATATAGTTTATTAATATTAAATAATCGGAACTCGCCCCCCCCCGACCATCATTTAATAATAATAATAATAATAATAACAATAACAGGCTCTTTGCAAC
>WBNM01022998.1:0-21881 GCA_013399055.1 Ramphastos sulfuratus | reverse complement strand
TTTTTTTTTTTTTTTTTTTTTTTAAATAGCAAATGTCCCTAATTAGGTATCCTATAATGTTTGAGATCAGAGCACTTTCAGTGTAATGATCAGTATGTTAAACCTTCATGGGAGCATTTCAAACACAGTTTGTGATCTGCAGAAAATGGCCAAATCTTTCCCTGCTGGTTTTGTATTGACTCTTTCATTGGACACCCTATGCTGTCACCAGGATTTTCAAAGGACAATAGGACGTTTTTGTCCCAGAGCTGTAGGCCAGCTGTGGGCACATCTGAACACTTTGAAGAAGTTTGAGACAAAATAGTAAGTGAATTGAAACATTGATACTTTCTAGCTGTGAATCCTTATCACCTGCAGATCTGACTTTTCTCTGTTTCTTGTAATTAAGATTTTAAAGCATAATTCCNGATTGTGCCTACCCAGGTGCAGGACCTTACACTTGGCCTTGTTGAATGTCATGAGGTTGGCCTGGGCACACCTCTGCAGCCTGTCCAGGGCCCTCTGGATGGATCCCTGCCCTCTAGCAAGTTGACTGTGCCACACAGCTTGGTGTCATCTGCAAACTTGCTGAGGGTGCACTCAGTTCCTCTGTCCATGTCACTGACAAAGATGTTAAACAGCACGGGTCCCAAGCACTGACCCCTGAGGGAATCACTTGTCACTGGTCTCCAGGTGGACATTGTGCTGTTGATCACCACTCTCTGCGTGTGACCATCCAGCCAGTTCCTTATCCAGCGAGAATCCTTAATAAAGCCTATGAAGCCAAAGTACCATTTTCAAGTTGTGGTGACTCTTAGTTGATTTTTTCAAATTGAAATTTTTTGTTCCCCTTTACAGGAGATTTGCAGATTTTAAGCTAGGTGATTTGGGCTTTGGGTTTATTTGTTTGTGTCTCTCTGTTTAGGTGAGGGGCTCTATCACAGAATTGTCAGGGTTGGAAGGGACCCCATGGATCACCTAGTTCCAATACCTTTGCCATGGGCAGGGACACCCTCCACTAGATCAGGTTGCCCAAAACCACATCCAGCCTGGCCTTAAAGACCTCCAGGGATGGGGCTTCCATTACCTCCCTGGACAACCTGTTCCAGTGTCTCACTACCCTCACGGTGAAGAACTTCCTCCTAAAATCTGATCTGAATCTCCCCTCCTCCATCTTGGACCTATTTTCACCAGTCCTATCACTACCCAACACCCTAATAAGTCCCTCCCCAGCTTTCTTGTAGGCCCCCTTTAGATAGTGGAAGACCACAATAAGGTCTCCTTGGAGCCTTCTATTCTGCAAACTGGCAACCCCAATTCCTTCAGCCTGTCCTTGTAGGAAAGGTGCTCCAGCTCTCTGATCAAAATACCACAACTGTAGTTTGGGGATTCCAAATGTGACAACTTACAATAGCCTAGTATGAGCAGACAGCTTTGAGGCCCCTTTGTAGGCTTCTACAACATCTCACAAACCAGATTCAGTTGTTTTCAAGTGTCCCAACCCTAGAGACTTTCAAGATCAGTTTGGATGTGGCCGTGGGCAGCCTGATCTAGTTGGAGGCATCCCTGCTCACTGCAGGGGGTTCGGGCAAAATGACCTTTGAGGGTCACTTCCAACCCAATGCAGTCTGTGCATTTTTATTGTGTAAATGTGCTGTAGTGAAATGTGGTTAATTAGTAGGATGGGTCTGTTTGTCTTCTAGTTTCTACTCTGCCACCAACAAAACCACCACAGGATCTGTACTGTCTTTGTCTCCAGCCATTTGACTGCTTTAACTTTTGAAGTGCTCTGAGTAAGAGAATCTGTGTAGTTGTACATACCTAACACAGCTAGATTTTATCTCAAGTAAAGCCTCTGGAAGCTAAGACAGAGTGGATAACAGAATCAGCAAGCAGAATGAAGTTGGAACTGTTAAATACAGGTTGTGATGCTTATGGCTTGTGACAACAATGTTTCATTTGCCCCACATGTGACAACAGGAGGCCTCAGAACCTTTTTCCTGCAGCGTATTTGGAATGGCGAAGAAGGAAGGGTTTTGCTGTCCTACCTGCTGCTTCTAAATTGTCATACTCTGGATTTCAAACCATAACTTTTTCCTCTTGTCCAATTGTAGTTATGTTCTATGGCTGGAATGTAGCTTTTTAAAATTAATTTCGCTTCTAGTAATAGTTGCCCCAGTCTGAATCGTGTCTTCTCTAGCAAGTCCTCCATGACAGCTCTGCTGTTCAAAATGACAGCTCTGCTGTTCAAAATGACACCTTGCTTTTACTTTGTCCTTGGGAACATCTATCCCAGTGCCAATAATCCTCAAGGCAAGATACAAAGGGAGCTGAAGGAGGCTCTTGTGAAAACAGGTTGTGTCTGCTGACTCCAGTGAAGTGGCTGTAAAGAAGAAATTGTTTTCCTTGCCTGAAGATGGATCGTGTCCTTTTCTCCTGTTTTGCTGTCAACCTTTAAGTAAGAAGTTGGGAATAATGCTTGCCCCATCTTTTTGCATAGATAATAAAGCTTTCCTTGCCATGAACACATAGAATCATAGAATGGGCTGGGCTGGAAGAACCTCTAGAAGTTGTCTGCACTGGACCCCTGCAGTCATCGGGGACATCCCCAGTAGATCACGTCACCTAGGGGCCCATCAAGCCTCACCTTGAGTGTCTCCAGGGAAGGGACCTCAACCACCTCCCTGGGCAACCTGTTCCAGTGCTCCACCACCCTCACAGTAAAGAACTTATTCCTAACATTCAATCTAAATCTGCTCTTCTCAGGCTTGAACCCATTGTCCCTCGTCCTGTCACTGCGGGCCTTTGTAAACAGCTTCTCTCCATCCTTCCTGTAGGCCTCCTTCAGATACTGGAAGGCTGCTATTAGGTCACAGAATTAACCAGGTTGGAAAAAACCTCTGAGATCATGAAGTCCAATCTATCACCTAACCCTTCTAATTAACTAAACCATGGCACTAAGTGCCTCATCTAGCCCCCTGTGTAGCCCCATCTTGCCCTTCAGTTTGACCAGCAGGTCACAGCTCAGCCATGGTGGTCTCTTGCCCTCCTTGCCTGACTTCTTACATGTGGGGACTGAGATCTTTTGTGCTCTCTAAAGAGCATCCTTAAAGATCTGCTGGCTGTGCTCTGCTCCCTTGTCCCTGAAGGCTGCTTCCCATGGAGTCCCATTAATTAACTCCTTGAAAAGCCAAAAGTTTGCTTTCTTAAAATTTAGAGTCCTAAGTGTGGTTCTCATTGGCTTTATCTGCCTTAGGGGAGTGAACCACACTAGGGCATGGTCACTGCAGCCCAGGCTGCCTTCAGCTTTGACATCCCTGATGGTTTCGCTTGCATTTGCGACCAACAGGTCTAAAAATGCTTCCCTTGGTGTAGGGCTGTTAATTTCTTGTGTTAGGAAGTTATCGTCTAGGCACTCTAGGAGCCTCCTGGATTGCCTGCAGCCAGCTCTGCTACTTTTCCAACAGATGTCAGGGTGGTTAAAATCCCCTAGAAGGATGAGAGCCTTTGATTGTGCTGCCTCCTCAAGCTGGAGCAAGAAGGCTTCATCAATAGTCTCTGCTTGATCTGGTGGCCTGTAGTAGACTCCTCCTACAAGGTTCCACTCGTTGTCCTGGTTCCTAATTCCTACCCATAAGCTTTCAACCTGCTCATGGCTATTCTTTAGCCACAGTTCTTTAAGCACTTCTTTACATAGAGGGCAACACCTTCACCCCTTCTTCCTCTCCTGTCCTTTCTGAACAGCTCGTAGCCGTAAATAGCCACACTCCAGTCGTAGGATTCATCTCACCATGCACCATGTTTCCATGCCAGGTCATAAGCATATGAGAAAAAACATGACTCCAGCTGTATTTCAAGCACCAGTAATTGTGTTTCACACACACAAATAAATCATAATTTTCTTCCTTTTTTGTCTGTTCTTATATGATCAAGAAATTGAGTGCTTGCTTAGAGGAATGAAAAGGCTGTTGGCATCCCTGAAAATCTAATCTTGGGTATATCAAAATGCTCCCTGAACTGTGAAGTCTTTCAGAATTCAAAGCAGACTTTGTCAGTTTTACTCTTTCACTGTGGGGAAAATATAGTAAGGGTAAAGATGGAGTATAGCTAAAAGCAGCTAAAGGACCACAAGCCAGAAGAAGAGACAAAAAGAAAGATTCTAGTTTGGTCTGGGCACTCGCATCTGTCCTTCTTACAAAGAGCAGGAGCCTTTAGAAATGAAGGGATGATGAGCAGGGAAGAAGAACAAAAGTTGAATGAAATGTTTTCAGGAGGCAAGAGGGGAGGAAATTAACTTTGCAAGAAAGGAGGAGCATTGTGGAGGATCCTAAAAGAAAGAACTGCATACTAGGAATACAAGAAGCTGTTACATGCAGAACAGAAGGTATAATCATCAAGTAATAGACTCAGTAGTGTATGAAAGCAATAGGGAAGGAGAAGACTTCTGTTCATTTAGGGAATGGGAGACAACAAAATAGAAAAGCACAGCAAAGAACACAACAAAGGAACAAGCAGGGACAGATCTCAGCTCACCCACATCTTTTGTGTTGGTAAATTCAAGTACAAGTGAAGTGATTGCTGTGCATTCTTAAGCAGATGTGTGCTGTGGATGGAAAGCAAGCCATTCCCAGCAACTCTATTACACCAATGCTGTTCCCTGCTCTTCTCTGACATTTTTATGAGAGCACATCAGCTGCTTCTCTGCACTGAAGAGCTAGTTCTCAAGGATCTTTTCCTCATCTTAGATCTCTGTTTTGTTCCCCACATGATTACCATCTCTTAGATAAGCTAAAGTAAATGAATAGTAACATTTTCTACGTGGAGGCTTTATTAATTGCATGTGGAAAGTTTAGGCCACTAAAACTGTTTGCAAATTCAGGATAAATTGGGTGAACACTTCAGATGAAAAAGGATGAGGTATAAGGGTGTGGATTTTTTAAAGGTCATTTGCATTTTGAGATTGGCTTAACATTTGAAAAGGGGTAAAAGCAACATGAAAAACTGAAGAGTCTAAAGGTAGGCTATTTGGGTTTAAATGAGTCCAGCTGAGCTATTTTTTTAATTATTTTTTCGATTGGCTCGTCTAACACTACATACAGAAATCCTGTGCTCTCACAACACTTCCCTTGAGCTGTTTTCAAAGCTATTGCTTCTCCAGACTGAATCCTCCATTTTAGAAGTTAGGTATCCTTTTTGTGATGTTTGCTGAACTTAGTATTTGCCTTTGTCATAAACTCTGCTTTCTCCTTGCCCATCCAGAAAACACTCTACCAGTGATTTATTCAGTGATGTTGCTGATCCACCACTGTTTGTGTCAACCTCAAACTTTGTCAATAATTATTTTGTTTCCTCCCCAAAAATATTAACTGATAACATCATAGAGACAACATCCAAGCTATGTAAAGTCTTATGTTGCTTCCTGTTAATAACAATGACCTGATGGTCCTCCAAACCACTCTGATATGTGTGATGATAATTTATTTTCTATTGAGTCCCAGACACTTTCTGTAAAAGAAGTGGTCTCACCAAATGTCATTGCCCTTTTGGTCAACGATAGGTTGTGAAGACTCTGTGCAGTGTCCAGTGCAGTTTGGGCTCTGCATTCTGTTGCACTAGAGATCTTTAAAGTGCTGTACAGGCTTTAGCTATAGTCCTCATTACTCACTTCTGAAAGAGAAAAAACATATACATCTACAGATTAGGAAGCCTTTTTTTCTGTTGTTTCTTGTCTCCATGCAATAAACTTCACAGATACCTGCTTGCTGAATATTCCTAACTGCTTATTCCCTCAGTGCTTGCATAATAATGAAAAATATCAAATACGAAGATAGAACCATAGAATCATAGAATCATAGAATAGTAAGGTTGGAAGGGACCTCAAGGATCATCTAGTTCCAACCCCCTGCCATAGGCAGGGACACCTCCCATTAGTACAGGTCACTCAAGGCCTCATCCAGTCTAAATCTCCCCTCTGCCATTTTAAACCCATTGCCCCTTGTCCTGTCATTGCAAGCCCTTGTCCCTCCCCAGCCTTCCTGTAGGCCCCCTTCAGATACTGGAAGGCTACTCTAAGGTCTCCTGGCAGCTTTCTCTTCTCCAGGCTGCAGAGCCCCAACTCTCTCAGCCTGTCCTTATAGCAGAGTACTATCCCCCTTGTCATATTTTTATGAATATGAATACTTTCCCCCTTTTCATATTTTTTCTCCAACAGTTTGTACCAGCTGTGTTCTGAAATCTTGTATCCTTAATTTGTTCCTACAGTGAAGAACAGGAAATAAAAGGTAGTTTATGGCAACTGTTTGTTCTCCTTTCCTGACAGGTTTCTCCAAGTTATAATGATAATGAACGATAATCTAGATGAACAGTGTAAGGGGAAGCTTTGTTACTACTGGAGCAAAAGTGAAGTTGTTCCATTGACCTTTCAGTGCCAGGATTTCACTTTAAGAATTAAACTGATACTGAATATGGATGTAGAGATGTGGGCAATTGCTTTTAGGCGTATTTCTATCAAAACCTGGTGTGCCTAGAATCTCTCCTCAGTGCTAATAGCTAGGACAAACAATGTGCTTTGTGCCAGCATTATTTATCAGTGCATTCTCTCTAGTTCTCAGTGCTTTGTGCTCTAGGATTTGTCCTGTTATGTGTCCTGTCATTTCTTTGAGAACTATGTATCTCACAGAAGTGTTCTTCATGTGTATGCACATGCAAGTGAGCAAAGGCTTAAGTTTTTCAGCTCTCAGTATGCCACCAAAGGTTTTTGTCTGTCTTGTAAGTTATTTGAAGTAGGAGTTGCTGATGTGCCGCTTAAAATAAACTTTTACAAAGAAGATTATATAAAAGATACTGCTGGAGATAAGAAGAAATACTTTCCGATGTCATTTTGAGACAGCAGTTGATGGCAAGCTTGTCTCAATAGCTCTCTTTTTGTGTTTTAGAGTTCAAAAGGATATTGTGTCATTTCTTCAGCAGCTGTTGCAAAGAACTAAATAGTTTGTTTAAATATTTTATGTAGTTAAGCAAATCAAATTTGAACAGATAGATTCCATTAACAAACTGATTAGAATATCAAACATGCATCCTATTGCCAGGAGTTCCAAGTGTTTAAAATATGCATGGCCTAAATTTTCAAGAAAACAGTTTTATTTTATTATAATAAAATCTTTAAATAAGTACACCTGGAAGATTTGGTGCTGAGCTGTTAACCGGGCCTTGAGAAAGATGTTATTTACGGTGCTAATGTTAAAAGATAAATGAGCAGGTTCCCTGCAAAGCTGGCAAAGATTAAAATTCAATCTTAGCTTTCGGTGGGCATCCTGTTGTGGCCTGGCTGGCTAGTCAGGCAAAGAGGGTCCTGAGTGCTGTGACCAGTGTGACATGAGGACATCACCCACAATTGCACTGCGGTGCCATTCTGTAGCAGCTTTGAACTGACCGAAACAGCTGATCACGCTGTAATCACTTTGCTGTGTTTGCCCTGCTTTTTGTCCTTACCTTAAATGGCAAAATGACTTTCTGGCTCTTGGGGAGTTCCTGCACATCAAATGTAAGGTAATTTAGTGGTTGAAAAATTAATATATTCACGTTTAAAATCCAGCCACAGGATTTTCTACTGAAATTGTCACATCAAGAAGCACGCTCATGTTGTGCAGTACACCTCATCCAGACTAGTCTAAGCAGTGAAAAAGAACAGCCCCTGAGAAAGTGAGGTCTAAGAAAGATTTCCTTTCACATTTAATATAGATAATCTGCAAAGCTGGAGCCTCCCAGCACAGGAAGGACATTGAAGTGTTGGAGCCAGTCCAGAGGAGAGCCACGAAGATGATCAGAGGGCTGCAGCAGCTCTGCTCTGAGGACAGGCTGAGAGAGTTGGGGCTCTGCAGCCTGCAGAAGAGAAGGCTTCCAGGAGACCTTAGAGTAGCCTTCTAGTATCTGAAGGGGACCTACAGGAAGGCTGGGAAGGGACTATTGACCAGGGCTTGCAATGACAGGACAAGGGGCAATGGGTTTAAAATGGCAGAGGGGAGATTTAGACTGGGTGTTAGGAGGAAGTTCTTTACAGTGAGGGTGGTGAGACACTGGCACAGGTTGCCCAGGGTGGTTGTGGCTGCTCCCTCGCTGGAGGTGTTCAAGGCCAGGTTGGAGGAGGCCTTGAGTGACCTGTACTAGTGGGAGGTGTCCCTGCCTATGGCAGGAGGTTGGAACTAGATGATCCTTGAGGTCCCTTCCAACTCTATCATTCTATGAAAAGTATATTCTGTCTGCCTAGAGGGGTTTGGGTGTTAATTGGCTGAGGCAGGAATTATAAAAACAGAATTATTTTTATTTTCCCCAAAACCCCACCCCCAAACTATACACAAAACTGGTTAAGGTTTATTTACAGGCTCTAATTTGGTTGGGAAAATCTTCAAAGGTTATTTATGGGTAAGTTTAGAGATTTAGGAAAGTCAGAAAATGGAAAAGGCTAAGTTACAGCATAGCTTTCCCCAGTTATAAATCAGGCTGAGCAGAGAATCTAAAGGAACAGGAGACTTTACTCACTGAGATGAGGTAGGAAACTGGCGATGATCCCTGGTGAATTTCTTGGCTCAGCATCCTCTCTCCAATGCAAGAAATATCCAATCGTGCGGATCCAAGCGGCAAAAATCCAAGGTGAGATGCAAGACCCATTAAAGTCAAAAGTGTCTCAAATCTTTGTCTTGTGGAAGCGGCACTGCTCTGGCAGCACAGGGGGAAAGCCAAGATGCTGGCTTCTTCCCCAGCTCAGGTAGAGAACAGGAAGTTGGGATGCATGGTGTGGTCTGAGAGAAGCCAGGCCCGGGTGCCACTGGCAGTTCTCTCTTAGAGGTGATAAAAGAAAAATGAAGGAGTGCTGGTAAAGAGCCTTACAGACCAGATGCACATTTTCTGAGGATGACTGTAGCAAGTCATAAAATACTAAACTTTGTGGGAGGAAGTGTCTGCAGCAACTAGTTGGAGAAACCCTGTGAGAAAGACTGTGCTGGTGCCTATCTCAGATAACTCTTCAAGGCCACCGGGGAGGGTTGGAGCTGGGGCAAAGAATGGGAAAATAACTATGTTAATGAACTACAAGAAATAATTGTAACAGCCCTGCCTCTTATTATGAATATGCATGCTCTTGTAACATAAACTCTGGCTTGTACCAGCCTGGGGTGTGCAGGGTTGATGGAGCAATCCTACCTGTACCCAGCACTGTAATAAAATATACCTACTTCATAACTCTGCATGAGTTTTGGGGTTTTGCAAGTCAGAGGGACCTAAGGATTTGCTGAGCTTGCAGGCCTCCACAGAATGGTGCAGAAGTGGGGAACTGTCCAGAAGCAGAGACGGTACAAAAATGGGAGCCGTGCAAAAGTGGGAGCTGTCCAAAAGTGGGCACAGTTCACAAGCGGGAACACTGCAAAGCAGGAACTCTGCAAAGCAGGAACTCCGTAAAGGCAGGAACCCCACACTTTTTTCCTCCCTCTATTTATGCTTTTCCTAGACAAAGTGCCTGCTTGTCATTTATACTGGGCATGAAGAACCCAGCCAACCACCAGCCAATTCCAGCACAGGCTTCCACATGCGTGGAAAAGTCACCTGCTGCTGTTCCCCCTTCAAGCCCACTGGAGCTGGGCAGGGAAAGCAGTTTTTTGCATCTTACTCTTTCCCCATTCAAACCTCCCAGAGATGGAGGGAGGGGAGGGGAAGAAGGAATTTGGAGTGCCCCACAACACTGCCTTGAGATTCGCAAAAATGTCATGGCTTAGTGGGAGGAAGAGAAGGGAAAATAGACCACTGCTTTTGTGACCGCTGCCTGAAACTTTGCAGAGGAGGTGCCTTATTCCTAGCTGTAAAGGGTTAACCCTCCTGGGTGGGGGGAGTGGTCAGAACTTGACCCCACGCCTGCTTGACCCTAGGTGTAGTGTTTAGCCCACTCCCACTTCCTGTCTGGACCCCCTATATAAATGGAGGAACTTCCTGTTTCTCTCTTGTGGCCTGCGTGCTCGATACAACTTTCGTTATTCCTGCTGATCCTGTCTTACCACGTGGCCAGTTTCTGCCACATGGTGGACATCCCTTCCATCCATTGCCGTCCATCTGGTTGCATATATATTTTGTATCTTGTTTTCCCTTCCCTATATCTATATGTAACTCCCTTACCTTAAACACCTTTTATTTATGGTTAAAGTCTTTCTTTTAACTTCCAAATCATAGCAAGACTGTTCTTTGGATGTTTTTACCCCTTCTCTCTCCTCCTTTCTTTCTTCCTTTCCAAAAGGGAGAGGGGAAGGCATCCTACTATTATTGTATTGGTTTCTGTTAGATATATATATTTTTGAGTCCCCTGGGAAGCTAAACTCAAACCAATACACTAGCGTTGGTTGGTTGAAGAAATTTCTCAGGAAAAAAGAGTGAGAAAGGATGCTGAAAACATTAATATAAAGGATAACATTAGCAAATAAATCGACCGTAGACACAGAGGTCAAGTTTCTGTATGTGCTCATTAAAGTTTTACAATTTACAGACTCGAAATTGCAAAATAAGTTTGCATCTCAATTTATCTTTGAACTGTCGTACCTGGCATGCTATAAAATTGATAAGAAAGAATAAACTAGTCTGAAAAAGCCAATTATGCTTCTCAAATTAGTGTAAAGGACGCTTTGGGAAAAAATACAATGCATCTTTTAGAGTCTCATTTTGTTTATCTTTGTACCTTGACGGTAGGATGATGACACCTGCATATGAAAAGCTATGAAAAGCTTCCTGAATCAGACTTGGTGAGAAGTTCTTCATTATCTTTTTCTGCTTTTTCTCTGTTGGAGAAAAGGATTAAGTGTGGTGAACATTAGCCATGAAAGCATGAAGTCTTGAGCTTTTTCTGTCTGCATACAGAAGTGAGCTGCAGAAGGCTGCACTGGTTTAATTTTATTAGAGAAAAGGGAAAAGATAAATGCACAGATGATTATGTGCACCTTAAGATTGCATTAAGAAATTGATTTATAATTGAGAAAGGGAAAAAAGGAATTATTTAAACTGTCTGCTTTTCTTTTTAAAATCAACCCCTTTTGAAATTCAGACGTTTACAGTAACCAGATCTCTTCTTCAGACAGGATCTGGCATGAGATGTTCTTTACAAATGCTGGGGGAAAGACAATGCAGTCAATGTGGGAAAAAATATAATCAGTATCATCTGAAATGTTGATCTAAGGGGAAAGCTAATGATGATGGTTTTGAAGAGATGGAAATGTACAGAAAACTTGTGGTCGTATTTGCAAAGTGGAAGAAAGGTGTTTGGGAACATATAAATTCTCCAATACTTGTTTAACCCCTTCAGCATGAGCTGTTTATTTCCTGCCCCAGAGTGGTCTCTTCCTCATCTTTTCATGTGGGATGCGCTTCAGGCAAGCCTACCTTGGCTCAGGGAGTACCCTGCAATCCCAGAAGAGGTGTCTGCCACAGCACAACTGCCAGCCAGGTGCCTGCCCATGCTGCCTCCTCATCATCTCCTAACTATCCCCACCTGTGCCACTCAGCACCCACCACCTCCTGCCTCAGCAACAACACTGTAAGCTCCTGTCATTGGCCAGAGCCCCCCATGTCTGATTGGCTGGAGTACTGCAGGTTGCTGCCACCTGGGAGCCAGCCAGCCGGAACCGGCTGTGGCAGGCCAAGGGTGGCTGAGGTTGTCTCCTGCTGCTGTAGAGCAAAGGCTCTCCCCTGACGTTAATGTGCAGCACAGGATGAGGCCTGCTTTGCCCTTCTCAGCTCCATTCAACAGAGTCTCTCTCAGCAGCAGCAGCAGCAGCAGAAGGAGGAGGAGGAGGAGATGGCTGCCTGCTGAAGCAGCATGGCTGTGGTCGTGGCCATGGTATGTAGAAAGGCCGCCCCTGTGCCTCATTACTTCTTACTTACTGGTAGGTGGAGTGGGGTCATTCTAAGGGTTCTGGCATACAGCAAATGCATTTCTTCCAGCAGGGTGATGTTTGTGATCAGATCTCTTTGGTATCAACAGTTTGGAAGGTGCAGTTTTTTAATTTAGTGGGCCAGAGCCACAAGCTTTGTGTGGACTGGCATGGAAAGTAGGAGAGTTATCAAAGTACTTTGCCCTTTATAGCTCTGCAATATTACATTTGTTACAGCTTTTATAAATCATTGAGTTCAGGAATGAAGCACATCTGATATTCAGTACATTTTCATATGCCATTTGACTCTTGCTGCTATAATGTCACAGTCCCATTGATTTTAGTATTGACTGGCAGAGAAACATGACAATGTGAGGTGTATCATCCTCATGCAGGCGATGTCATGATCAGAGAACAAGGGATTCTGTAAGAACATCAGTACTCACAGGAAAATACCTTTTTGGACACCTTTACCGAGATATATATGCAATAATGATTTGGTGGTGGTTGCAGACTGTGCAAATAAATATGGAAAAGCAGGTAATTAAAATGACTCCCTCAGCAGAAAAGAAGTTTAGGCCTGGCTGAGGAGAATTTAATCCATGAAGGAGGACTCAGGTGAGCGCTTTAGAGAGAAAGGACTGCAAAGAGGCAAACAACAGTGTGAGAAAGAGGGAAGAGAGCAATTGGGACTCTCAGAAAGCAAGAAGAGTGATGAGGGTCCTGTGGTTAAGGGCCAAGTGGATTTTTTTTTTCCCTTTCCATTCTGATTTGCTGTATCTAGTGTTCCATTAGACGTGCAGCTCTTGGAATTGCAAATGTCTAAGTAGAAAGAAACCGAAGTACTTTCAGTTTATGGAAGTAATGTTTGAGAATCTTGTTTGTCAAGCTATGGAGGGTAAAAGAAAGTAAAGTACATGCACTGAACTGCAGGAAGGTTTAAATATAAAGACTGCAATGAAGGTTGGTTAAACCTTTTGTAACATAAAACTGGCTGCAGTCAAAATGTAAACAGATCATTGTTAACAAGAAGGGAAAGTGTCTCTGAAAGAGATTTTTGAAAGAGAGGATGAAAAGGGCAGTATTTTATAAAAGTGACTTCAGAACTGTGTTAATTAAGTGCTGAGAACAGGAGATCTGAAGTAGAAGAGGTGAAGTTTTTGGGCAGTTTGTCAGTGCGTTGAAAATGCTCTAGTTGGACACAATACCCAGCTATACACTGAAGCCTAGATTTGATATATAGCTTAAAGATCTGTTGTGATTAATATAATACACTTCTCCTCTGAGTACTGGTAAAGGCATGTTGTGGATGTGATTCATTGGGATGAGCTGAATGGCTGAGCTCTTATGCAGAATTTGACTAGTACAAGATGCAGCCACAACAACAGGGAGATCCCAGAAGATGCTTGAATAATAATCTGAATCAATAATTTACTCTGTCAGGCCTAGATACGGAAGCATGCCTGTGAAAACACACAGTGAGCCTGTTACAAACTGTCTATAAGCAGGCAGGTTTGAGAGGAAGGAGCCATGCAGCAATTTTTCTTGATGTCAGATTCTTTGGTTTTCCAAAAGAGGGAAGAAGTGTAGAGGCTTGTGATTAAATAACTAAATATTTAATATTTTGATTAAACTATTGAAGAAACTCACTCCAGGTTTTTAATGTAGATTTGTTTCTTAACTATAAAGCAATGAGGAGGTATGAAGAGCAGGCAAAAAGAGTGAATTTTCAGAGAGGGACCTAGGGGTGCTGGTTGACAGCTGACTGAACATGAGCCAGCAGTGTGCCCAGGTGGCCAGGAAGGCCAATGGCATCCTGGCCTGTATCAGGAATAGTGTGGCCAACAGGACCAGGGAAGTCCTTCTGCCCCTGTGGGAGGTGGGCAGTGAGCATGCATATGTTCTGTGGAGATGGGGTGGAAAAGGGAATGCTCACTGCCTTTTGCCAAATGGTAATGAGGAAACTGACACTCTCACACCAGCATTATCAGAGCTAGAAACAGATGAGTTGTCTTAATGAAACTACAGCTTCAGCTTTATGCCAAACATAAAGATTCATTACCTGTCCTGATCGTGGTGCTTGACTTGTTTGTCTGACTTGTTCAGCTCTAGTAATACAGACTTCACCTGTCCTCCCACACACATGCAGGATTTCTTTTCCCTGAGCGCTGTCACATGCTGACCCAAAGCTCTGCTCTGAAGAGACAGGTTATGTGTCACCTGTGAGAGGAACACCCTCAGGCAGTGACAGCTCTTAGTCATGTTGCTCTAATGTGATGATAACCACCTAACTTTCTTTAAATTGTGCTGTCATTAAAAGCCTTCAGCTTGGGGTCTCAAAACTCTTCATGCCTGATTTGTAACTTCATGGAAATTACCACTTTGAAGACAAATAACAATCCATTGTCACTCTGTAGCATGCAAATGGGATGAAGTAAGCTTGCATCTCCTTTGTTCTTAGGCTTAGAGTTAATAAACTTGTATGCTGTCATGACATAGGGATTCCATGACCTTTTAACTGTGAGTAATTCTAATAGGCATAGTAATGTTGTGTGTGAAAATGTGTGTTTTCTTCATTAGCTTGTGAACCACTTTCATGAAATCTTAACCCATTTGCATGATACTGCTTGGCCTCACATTCACCAAAAATACTTCAGTCATGGGATTTTGCCAGTTCTAGAAACAGAAATGGGGTATGAGGAGAAACTTCTTTACTGTGAGGGTGATGGAGCCCTGGAACAAGCTGCCTAGAGAGCTTGTGGAGTCTACTTCTCTGGAGACTTTCAAGACCCACTCAGGTGTGTTACTGTGTGATGTGCTCAAGGTGATTCTGCTTTGGCAGGAGCGATGGACCCAATGATCTCCAGAGGTCCCTTCCAACCCCTAACATTGTATGATTCTATGGTCTCAAGCCAAGAGTCCGTATCTCTTCATTATAGGAAATAATCTCCTCTGCAGCACTACCTCTCTGCATTTTAGAAATGCAAAATTTACTATACCTTCCAGAGAGATTAGTTAACTTTTCCATATGTGGGCACAATGTGTTAGCTCTGCTAACGAGAAGATACGGGTGGAATGAGGACTCCTTGGTTTCAAAACTGTGCCAAGGCAAATAGAAGAATTTGAAATTCATGGATATACATAAAAAAGATAGAAAATGTCTTGATAACCTACAGGCTAGGCACTTGCCAGGGAAAGAGAGAAGTATGTTGGTTAGTTCACTGTTCACCACACTTCCCCCGAATGAGGCAAAGATGTGAAATAAAAATGCATTGCCAGTCAACCTTTCTTATACCCTGTGTGCTCCTTTGTAGTTAGTGCAGGGTTTAGCACTGTTTGATTAGCTTGGTTAGTACTGAGTTTGGCACAGCTGATTCTGATCTGCTTCAGTCACTTCTGAACATGAGGTGATGTTATGCAGGTATGAAGTGAGCTTCTTGTCTTCATCAAGTTTTGAGTTATAACCTGAAAGCCTCTCCCTTTGCAATAGGGAATGTTTTGCTCTGTGTCTGTGCAAATGGGGGGAAAAAGCAGAAGGGGAAATGTAACTGGTGGCAATGACACCTGTAGCACTTGTCAGGATTATCTTCTGTATTTAGTTTCCATACCAATGAGCACTTTGTTGGAAAGGGCCACCCTAACATCTTCAATCCCTGCCTCAGAGTGGCTGTGCCTCTTCCATGTCTACCTCAAGGATGTCCTGCTAAGGGCAGTGCAAACTGAGAATATTTGAATGTTCTTTATGTTTTCTTCAGCAGTATCTTAAAATCCTGGGAAGTTGCCATAAAACTGTCTTTTTTCCAAGTAAATTTTTCACCAGGCTGTAAATTCTGGTGTTTTCCTTCTTGCACTCAAACCAGATCTAAGGGAGTTACAAGCAAGGGAGTATAACAAGTCACAGTTTTTACCTTATTGACTTCCGCAGGAGAATGAAGTTAGTTTTATGACTTGTCACAGGAATGGATTGGGTATTGCTTCTTGAGTACATCTTCACAGGCTCCTTCTACTTGCACCGGTCAGTCCCTTGCTTGCTGGTGAGGCTGTAAGTGGGGAAGTTGGTGCATTCCTGAAAGGGTGAGTCCTTCAAAATGCAGAATATTGAAAAGGTCAAACCAATTCCATACAGCACTGTGGTTCAGTGCCTACTGCAGGCATTAACATTCAGGTACCTTCCTCTACAGGAAACATTGAAACAAGGGGGGAAAGCAACCTTTTCTCATTACAGGTACTGCAAGTGGAGTGCAGTGTTGTGGTAGGCCTAAGCAGGCCAAAACAGGCTTATACATGTCCTGGCTTGCCCAGACATGGTTTTCTGCTCTCTCTCCTCCTGTTTTGAGGAGAAGCAACTGCAGGAAAGAGGACAAAGAGCCTGGAGCCACTGAGTCTGAGGACTCTGGCTTGCCCAGACTTGCATTCTGTGGTAAACAAGGCACACAGGTTCAGCTTGTGCCTGCCTTGTGCAAGGCCTGTGTTCTGCCCTAAAAAGGGTAAAGCAAGCCTATGGCTTCATTTAATACGGTCAAGCTTGGCTAACTGCCATTCTCATTGGCTGTTCTGTGTCCAAAAGCCCATTAGTTTCGAGCTGTGTTGATAAAGGGGAATGAGCAGGTGACACAATGTGCTCTGCTGTTGTATGTGTGTTTGCTACTGCCTGCTGCCGTTGCTCACGACCTTATTGTATCCTGAACTGTCTGGAAACTCCACTGCCTTGAGTTTACCAGGAACAGGCTCTAGATACCTCCACACAATCAGCCCGCACAGCCAGCGTGACATTGTGCTGAGACTGCACGTGGCATTGCATCCTGGCTACTCCTGAAAGCCTTCTGCCAAGACAGGAAGTCCTGGAGATACACAGATCGTCCAGAGATCAGGACCAGGTCAGAGATTATCTGCCCCCCTTCCCCAGCAGCCTGGGAAAAATCAAAAGTCTTAGCAGATGACAAGACAGTGACAGAATTCCCTGAAAGCATTTGGGTACTGTCTGAAGCTGTAGCTAGTCCCACGAGTTGGGAGATACTGTGTGAGTAAATACTTAAAGCCTCTTGTAATTCACCGTTGCCTTCTGCCATAAGCAGAAAGGAGCTCCTTGAGTCCATCTAGTGGCCAAGTGGTATATTGACCGCAAGCAGTACACTAAGTGCAGCAACTTTCCTGCTCTTCCATTTCAATTTAATATTTTATTTTTATTGCTAGTTATTTCTAGATCTAGTTATTCCTTTGTATAATGCTTCCATGACAGTTTCAGAAGAAACTAATTACTATTTTAAAAAAATAGTGTTCAGAGTGGTGAGAGTTCTGAATGTTGAATATTAATAAACAATATTAAATTTTGAAAACTATAACCTCACATTAATTAACCCTCCATAACATGCAGAAGGGACCTAAACACTTGTTCCACTGTTTTCATATTTTAATCATTTTGTGTTTGTTTTAAATGACAAAGTCTAATTTACTCTTAGTTCCTATGTTTTATGTTGCTACTCAGTATCACAACCTAAGCTCAAAAATGGAAACTGAGGTTTGTTTTGGTTTGATTTTTTTTTTTTCCCTCCCTTCCCCCAAATTTTCTGAATAAACCAGATAACTAAACCTCAAAATGCATATTCATAACCACCCATCATTTTTCTTCTCTTCCCAACTTCACCCCAAGAAAACCTTGAAGAATTGTTTTGATGTAGTTTCCTCAATGTGGTTTAGACTTCAAAAGTTTAAAATATTTTGATTTTGAACTTCTTAACTGAAACTATTTTCTCAAGACAAGGTGCTTGAAATCAAAAACTACATTGATGTTCTTAATTTGTATTTTTTTCAGTAGTCATTTTCCAAATTTCAAGTATTCACAAATGCTTTTGATCCACCTGAGACTGCTTCTTGGATGCTTAAGAGATTGCTGGATGCTGCAGCCTGCCTGCAGCCTGGGCTGTAAGACATGGTATTAACAAAGCTTAGTTAGGGATGTTGTTGTACAGGTGCATCAGATGTGTATTGTGTCCAGATATTCATGGGCATGTGAAGGATGAACCTCTTAGAGCAGGGTGGAAAAAAACCAACACACCTCAGTGATATGTTTAATCTCTCTAAAACCATTTCTCAAGCTCCAGCTTATCCTAGTCTTTGTTCCCTGTAAGTCTCTTTCATGGCTGAGCCAGAACATATCATATCTGGCTTTGTTAGGGTAAGTTTAATTAAAACCCCTCACCAAGTGGATTCTTGTTCAGCCAAGTAACCCTTCAGTGGAGCTGCTCAAAGAAATACAAAGTGGGATTAAATTCTCTGGGGATTTATGTGACTATTGACTGCTGAGGCTTTTTTCTGCAGCCAGGTGTTTGTTTTGCAGTCCCATCTGAGTCCTTTTGGGGCAACAGCGTTGTTTGAGGCTGCTAGCTTAGGCACTTCCAGCATTCTCCCAGCGAGCAGAGACAGGCAGCACCCTGCACGCAGTGGCTTCTGACCCACTGAGTTAGATGCTTAGAGCTGCGCCGTTAGCACAGATTGCATTCAGAGAACCTGTAGGAGGTATGGCAAAACCCCTAAGTGCTGGCAATCCTGCACAGAAGCCGGGCGCATGCTGCACTCCAGTATGCACTGGCAGAGCGCCCGTCTTCACCTAGCTGCTGTTGTAGCAGTCTGCTCCCTCTGCATGAGCGTCGTTTCACAGGTACTTGGCACTGTTATACCTCATTCTGTGTTACCAGTGTGGCTGAATTGGTGGGGGCTGCAGTGATGCAGGACTTGTGCCTGGGACACAACTGGCAGTGTGTTCAAGCTTTCTTAGCAATGGGAGTGTTGATTTTCACTGAGTGTCTTGCAGAGCTGACTTTAGGGGTGCTGCAGCTAATGTGCAGCTATCTGAAAGCCCTAAGCGACTGGGTTTGTATTAGTGTTTGCAATTGACAGCTTGTCAGGTTGGAGAGCAGAATGATCTGCTGTTTAGGGTAAATGGGAAACGTTGTTTATAAAGAGGAAGGGAGAAAATTGACAGCTAGAGGTGCACGAAGAAAACCAAGAAGGCTACTTTTAGTAAATTAGCATCAGACTAATCCAACAGAATAAAATAAGGGAAGTAAACATGGAAGCTGTTCCTGTAACTGTTTTGACATTTTGATCATTTTGTGCTTGTGTTAACTGACAAATCCTTATTTACTATTGGGTTCTAAATTTTTTTTTTCTACTCAATACCCAAATTCAATTTCAAAGTCTGCAATCAGAAATCAAATTCTAAATTGAATTGGACTTTCTTTCACTTTTCTGACTGAACCAGAATAATAAACTCTGGTTAGGGTGAATAGGAAGCATGATTTATACATAGAAAGGAAGCAAATTGACAGCTAGAGCAGCACAAGGAAACCTGAGATGGGTACTCTTAGGTAACTAGAAGTAGACCACCCCATTCCAACAGGATAAAATACAGCAGGAAGCACCTTGTCAGGAGATGTTTTTTTTTCAGTGGAAGAAGCAGGTTTTGGGATTCCAAGACAGGAGATCTTACACCTCTGGCTATACCTGAACACTGCAGCCAGGTTAGGTATTAAATCCTTGAATTTACATATGCTGCACTCTGCAAACCTGTCAGATGAAGGCCTTCTAAACATTCTTTTACCAGGTTCTGTGTAACAGGACTTTGCATAGAGGAGTGGTCTTGGTGTTCCTTGTGTCTTGAGAAGGAATGGTTAAGTGGCATGACTCTGTTGTCATGGAATGAGAGTGCGCTTTAGCGTACTTTTGTAACTCCACATCAGGCAAAGCAGTCCCAGTCCTACTCCTGAGCGTAACTTTGGACACTGTCTGCCAGGTCTGGAACTTCTCTAGCCTTGTGCCTACCCCATCCAGTACAGATGGCTAAACTGTCCTTACTTCCAGCTCGAATTCCTACCATCTCCTAGGGAAATCCCAGCCCGAGGGACAGGAAGGTTGATGGCACCTCAGATAAATGTCAGTAGGGATAGTTGTGACACAGCCAACTGATGAGCAAAGGACACAGGACTTGAACTGTGGAAATGGACAATATGAATAGACATCCAACAAATAATAACTGCTTTAAAAGTGATAGCTGGATTAAGAATGTCTGTAAAGAGAGCTAAGGTTAAATGTATCAATTAACAGAGTGTATAGTATTTTAAGATCACTGAAGTTTAATTGGATCAAACATTCAGAACATGTAATTGCCTGTCTCCATTTATGATCTCACTAGAAAATCCTGAGTTCCATTTTGTAGTATAGTAATGAAAATTGTCCTAAAATATTGCAGTTGAATTAACTTTTAGATACTACAACTTGTCCAACTCAGGCATTAATGTTATAACAAGGCATGGTATTGATTCAATATTTTAACAGTGAAAAATTTTAAATAGCTTTAATTGCAGTTTTTTGTATTGGTAAGGTATTACCAATGTTCTAATAATAGCATGTTCTATGCTATTATTAGCTTATTTCTATGAATAAAAAAAAAAGTAAGTTTTCTTATTGAAAATAATATACTTGCTACAAGGTTAAGATTTTACAAGCAATTTAATTGGTTGATTTGTTACTACAAAGAGAAGCATAACAAAGATGAGCTGGTGAGTATGTCTGAGAGTACAAAAACTGAGATGGTGTTATGTGAAACGGCTTCATCTCAGACATCATTCACCTGTTCCACTTAGAAAACAATCCTAGGAAGGGCTACCTGTGAATAACTTTAGAGGATAGGTGTTAATTAGAAATAATACATCTGTTTGTGTCATTAATGGCTGGCACACTGTATTTATTCTGCTTCTGGAACATTTTGTTCACTTAAAAGAAATGACCTCAGAAATACACTCACCTGGATGTACATGACAGTAGGGGGAAAGCTCCAAAACATTATAAAGTACCATTTGAATCTATTTTAAATATATTACTTGCAGAGTTAAAAAAGTGACCATTCACAGAAGTCATTGTTAGTGATGGCTAGGAAATAAATGAACACAAAGTAAATGTGTATGTCTTCTGGTGTGAAATGGAATTTTACATGTGAATAAATGGCTGTATTTGCAGGGAGTAATTGTATAAATACATGGGTACCCCTACACTTTGGCTATGATAATTGTGTGTTGAACTGTATGGAGAGACAGAAAGCAGTTGTGTCCTGGGTGCAGGGCAGGTAGCATGAGCTAAACTGGAGAGCCAGGTCAGCAGAGATAACAAACATTATGGCGTGGCATGAATTGTGAGCTTATGGGTTATGCTGATAGGAAGTAATGATGATGTATACCAGAACAAGGCAAGTCCTAGGATCCAGTAGTATTAACAAGGTCTCCACCTGAGGGTATTTTCATAAAGGAAAGCATTTTTTAATAGCTCATGTGCATGGAACTTGAAAGCAGTCTGGAGGAGAAGTACTTGGGGGCATCAGTTGAAGAAAAACTCCCCATGAGACAGCAATGATCACTGGCAGCCCAGAGAGCAACTGTATGCTGGGCTACATCAAAAGAAGTGGAATGAGCAGGACAGGGAGGTGATTCTGCCCCTCTGCTCTTATGAGACCTCAGCTGGAATACTATATCCATTTCTGGAGACCCCAAAACAAGAAGGTTGTCAAACTATTGGAGCAGATCTAGAGAAGGTTATGAAAATGATCAGAAGATTGGAGCACTTCTCCATAGGACAGGCTGAGAGGAGTGGGGCTGCTCAGCGTGGAGAAGAGAAGGCTCCAGGAAGACTTTTCAGTCTGGAGGGATGCCTAACAACTACCTGAAGGGGCTTACAAGAAAGCTGGGGAAGGACTTTTGACAAGGACTTGCAGTGATAGGATGAGGGGGAATGGCTGTGATCTGGAAGAGGGGAGATTTAGACTGGAGATGAGGAAGAAATTCTTTATGATGAGGGTGATGAGACACTGGAACAGGTTGCTCAGGGAAGTTGTGGATGCCCCCTCCCTGGTGGTGCTCAAGACCAGATTGGATGAGGCCTTGAGCAATCTGCTCTAGTAGAAAATATCCCCACTCAAGGTGGAGGCTTTGGAACTAGATCATCTTCAAG
>WBNM01022995.1:0-31232 GCA_013399055.1 Ramphastos sulfuratus | reverse complement strand
CTTCCTACCTTCCAGCAGATCCATAGTCCCACACAATCTAGGATTGTCTGCAGACTGACTGAGAATGCCTTCAATCCCCTCTTCCAGACAGCTGATAAATATATTAAACAGACCTGGCCCCAGTGCTGAGCCCTGGGGAGCACCAATTGTACCCAGCTGCCAATTGGATTTAAGTGCATTCACCACCAGTCTGTGGGCATGGCCACACAGGCAGTTTTTTACCCAGGGAAGCATCCACCCACCCAAGCCATGAGCAGCCAATACTTGAATTTCATAATAGGCTCCCTGTAGCTCTCACAGTGGTTTTGGTTGTCATGTTTCTGTGTTTGAGGCTTATAACTTGGGTAATATTCAGAGAATGTAGAGCTGAAGGGCACAAATACTTATTTAATTTATAGAGACATGCAAGAATTTCTACAAGGTTATTCAGGACAGCTAAATTAGCTCCTTAACAAGAATCACATTCATATATTCCTGACTTTTTGTCTAAGTCCTACTTATTTCATGTGAGTTTATTCAGCAAATGGAATAAAACCTGATTTGAAAGTCTGCCAACGTGCAACATATCCATAGCTCCTAGGAGAACAAAATGTAGATGTTCAGGTGTACAGAAGTCTTTCTGATCCAGTCCTAACAGATTATTGACAAAGTGCCCATGCAGGTCCAGAGGAGGGCAACAAAGCTGGTGAAGGATCTGAAGGTCTTGTGATGAGCAGAGGAGGGAATTGGGGTTGTTTGGTATGGAGAAGAGGAGGCTAGGGGGAGGCCTCCTTACTCTACAATTCCCTGAAAGAAAGTTGGAGACAGGTGGGTGTTGGTCTCCATTCCCTAGTAACAAATGAGAGGATGAGAGGAAATGGCCTCAAGCTGCATCAAGGGAGGTTTAGGTTGGATATTGGGAAAAAATTTCTTTCCTGAAAGTATGGTCAGGCATTGGAACAGGCTGCCCAGGGAGGTCGTGCAGTCACCATCCCTGGAGGTGTTCAAAAAACCTGTGGACATGGCATTTGGGGACACAGTTGAATGACCATGGGGATCTTTAGTTGATAGCTGGACTTGATGATCTTAAAGGTCTTTTCTAACCAAAACCATTCCATGATTCTATGTTTATATCTGTATTAATAGACTCCTAACAGACATAGCTACATTATAAAAAATAAATTAAATCGTGTAGAGTAAATCTGAAGACAGTTAAGTTACATATGACACAATGTTTAGGAGCAAAACCTGTGCCTGAGGTGAGGCAGTAACCAAATTAGTGTTCTTCCCATCTGTCTGATCTCCCATGAATTCAGTATTACTGTGCTATACACATTTTGATGTGACAGAGTATGATCAGTTAGGAGGTTGAAAATAAATCTGCCATTAACTTGCTCTACCTTATTGAAGCCTGATCTGTTGTGTCTGGAAAAACAAAAAGGAGGTAGCAGAATCAAGGTGTTTGGGCCTTTTTTTATTTCAGTGTAGACAACACNGGTTGGACATTAGGAAGAATTTTTTCATAGCAAGAGTGATTGGCATTGGAATGGGCTGCCCTGGGAGGTGGGGGAGTCCCCATCCCTGGAGGTGTTTAAAAGGAGACTGGATGAGGCACTTAGTGCCACGGTTTAGTTAATTAGAAGGTGTTGGGTGATAGGTTGCACTTGATGATCCTAGGGGACTTTTCCAACATGGTTAATTGTGTGATTCTGTGATACTGACATTAAAAGCTTCAACTGTTCAGAGCATTCAAACATCTTTCCTGTCTATCCGTGCAGGCAATTACTGGAACGCAGCTTCTTTCGTTACTTCATCATCCTACCTTCACTTCTCCACCTTCCAAGGGGAAACCAGTGCAGACATCTCCTTCTATTTCAAGACATCAGCCTCTGATGGCGTGTTTCTTGAGAACCTGGGGAACACTGACTTCATCAAACTGGAGCTGAAGTGTAAGTATGTGCTTCCCAGCAGTCTGCTTGGCACCTGAGGCAGGTTCATGTCGGACAGTAGGCTTCCAGAACTGTGAATCATTCAGTAGCATCTGTAAGCTTACCAAATCCTGGGAGAACTTCCAAATCTAGCTGCTTGACATATTTTCAAGTTGCTTTATGTGGGAGGATATCTTGAAGTGTATTTGTAACCTTGAGGGAGGCTCTCTTCCCCTTCTGCTCTGTCCTGGCGAGACCACTTCTGGAGTGCTGGGTTCAGTTCTGGGCTCCCCAGTTCAAGAGACACAGGGAGAGAGTCCAATGGAGGCTCCAAAGATACTGAGGGAAGTGGAGCATCTCTGTGAGGAGGAGAGCCTGAGACACCTGGGACTGTTTATCTTGAAGTGCAGCCTGAGGGAATCTTCTCAATGCTCATTGATACCTAAAGGGTGGGGGAAAAGAGGATGGGGCCAGGGTCTTTTCAGTGATGCCCAGTGTCAGGACAAGGGGCTACAGGCACAAACTGGAACCCATGAGGTTCCATCTGAACAGAAGGAAGCACTTCTTTGCTGTGAGGGTGGTGGAGACCTGGAGCAGGCTGCCCTAAGAGTTTTGGAGTCTTCTTCTCCCAGGACATTGTGATCCTGGGCAGCCTGCTCTCTGTGACCCCACTTTAGCAGCAGGGTTGGACTAGCTGATCTCCAGAAGTCTCTTCCAACCCCTACCAATCTGAGATTCCATGATTCTGTTTACTGAGGGAAGAAATAGGAAGAAAGATAGAACTGATCTGAAAATGTTTTTCAGAATTTCATGCCAGATTTATTTCTTAGAAGTCTTCAGCTCTGTGTGATTTTCTGTGTTATCTCATGGTTGGTTTGGAAATAGAGGAAATTAAAAAGAGACACCCCCTTAATCAGCTGGAATGCACTTAAGGAAAATGCACTTAAGTTTAAGGAAAAACTGTACTTTGAGGATGCTGGAGTTTGTGGAGCCTCCTTCTCTGGAGAGATTCCAAAGCCACCTGGACATTGTGTTCATGGGCCACCTGCTCTGTGTGACCCTGCTTTAGTGGGGGGCTGGACTAGATAATTTCTGAAGGTCTCTCCCAACCTCACCATGCTGGGATTCTGGGACTACATGGAGTGGCTTCCTAATGAGAGTAGTGCATGACTGCAGCATGGGTCTGCTGCTCTGTGGGCAAGGGATACAGACAGCACTCTAATAGCTAACATTTGCGCTTGAAAAGTCTTAGATTCCTTCTTCTGCTTTACTGTTTCTAGGCTGCTTAGTTGGGACTTAAGTAACTTCTCCAAAATGAGACAAGAAGCAGTGACAGACCAGGGACTGTAATTCCCATTGCTGTTTGCTTTTGCCCAGGCAGCATTCATTCCTCCAGACTCTGACACATGACTGATTAATAGATTTGCTTACAAATTTTAATAACTTCATAGTTTCTTTCTCCAGAGGCATCCTGAAATAAGATTCTACCCTGTCAGTGAGTTTTCCACACGATACTCTTTGAATTGCTCTCTGTTAATGTATAGGCAGCTTTTATTTTTCCGCTGCTTTATTTTGTTAGCCGAGTAGGGAAACCAGTGTGACCTTCATTGTTGCTTTTAATTGAGTTGTTGTTTTGCTCCACTAGCAGAAGGTCACTTTTTTGAAGAGCAGTCCCCCAGGAGGCTGTGTTGCATCAGCCACAAGTCAAAGAATGCATAGGACACTAAGGAATCTCTTCATCCCAGGGGCCAGTAAGAAGTTACCAAGTTAAATGGGAAAAAAAACAATCGGTTTCTTCAGGGAAATTGTTGACCCTGATTGTTTTTTATAGCAGCATTTGCAAATTCTCATCCTGTCCCAGGACAATATGAAAGCTACAAACAAAAAGCCTCTTCTGAAGAACTGCAAGTGCTGTTCTTTTAAAGATAAGAATTCATTTTCAGATGGGGTCAGTGATGTAGAAAAGCCTCCTGTTCAAACAGGGCAGTTTATGACCCATCTAACAAGGCCAGTTCCATCAGTATCCTCCTTCCCGAGTAGCAAATGGGGATAAGTGCCCAGGCTGGTGTGACAATTTGGGAGTTCCCTGCCCCCTACACTTTGTAAAATGACCCAGACTAGATTCAGTCGGCTGGAAGTTGAGATGAAGCTCTATTTACAGCTCAGCACAATATACAAGCAGATATATACACTATATACAGGAATATTTACAGAAATATACAAGGTAAAGGTAATATAGAAACACAACACCCCTCCCAGAAATCAGAGACCCCAGGAGGGGCTCCCAACCACCCTTCCACCTTCTCCCCGCCCCTATACCTTACCCCAAGGTTTGTCTTACGCGTAAGGAGAATTTTGAGGATCGGCCAGGGGGGATTAGAAGAAAAAAAATGGTTAGTGAAATTAATCAGCAGAGAGGAGAAGCCAGAAGCTGCTAACAGCCCGAGACGCTGTGCCCGACAGACACTGACTTATCTTTTGTTTTGAGTTCTTATTCCTAAACATCTCAGCAAGCCTATGAGTGAAGTAGACATCACCATTGTTTCCTTTTCACAGCCTATAATATAATTCTCTCTATTAAAATACTCCAGTTAGCTCAAACCAGCACAGCTATTCTGGTAGATTTTTGTGGCATATTGAAGAAAGGGGTTGGTATCCTTCATAGCTGCTTTTAAACATTCAAACCCTTGCTCAGCATTTTCAGAACAGTACCAACTTCATAGCAGTTTCTCACAGGAAAAAAAAGCCAACCAAACATCCTTCCCTCTCTCAAATCTCTCTTATACTACTATACCATGCTCAAACACAATCTGCTTTCATCAACCTTTAGCATCCACTTTTATTTTCCCTTTCTTCCAACCAAAAATAACTGCCAGTTACACAAACCCCTTCTATGTGCCTCGTGGGAGAGCTCTGTTTTGATGTCCATGCTTCCTCCTTGCTGTGGTGTCCTCTGTTGCATGAGACCAGTGTGGTTTCGTGGCAAACTGTTGCACTTACAAGGATGTCATGACATGTATTATAACACAGCACAGACACAGACACACCTCCTCTCCTTTTTCACTCACTACCTACAGTTCCCTTTCTGTGAATCACCTCTCACAAAAGAGACCAGAAAGTATTGCTGCTCTATTTTAGTTTTTTAAGCTTGGGTAACTGTCATGAGATGAATGAAGACTTTCTAAGCATTGCTTCCTTCCTCCCAGATAGCTAAGTAGTTACTGGAAGAGGGCTGGCTGGCTGGGAGGTAATGTCTGTCTGAAATTGAATTTATTGCTTCAGAAGTAAAGCAAATAGATGTTTTGTCAACCTCTGCTCTAACCATCTGATATTTGACCTTAAGTAACTCCTTTCACATATCTTTGCTCTGGTCCTCAGTTAATGCAGGTCTAGGAATGTTATTTTCCATTCTTGACATCCACAGCTGAAAATGTCTACATCAACTAAAATACAATCCTGAAAGTGTCAGAGTTGTTTCCAAGAGCTTATCTGCAAGACAACTGGAGTGTAGTTAGCGTAACTGAAGTAATTAATAAATAATAATGATCAGTTGTTCTCTTCTTAGGGCATATTTGGCCTTTGCATGATACTTCATGAGAAAATTTGATCCTCTCGTTTAAGTGCAGTATTTTTTATCCCCCAAAGCAATCTAACCTACTGTGTTAAGAAGTATTTCTGGTTTTTCAGTTCTTAGCTGGGTTTTGGCTTGTTTTCTTTTGCATAGAAGGTTGGTGTCTGACAAGTGTGACTTTTCTGGACGTGACAGATGGGACAGGATGAGGGGTATTGGCTTCAGACTGGAGGAAGCTTGATTTGGATGAGACACTAGGAGGATAGTCTTCCCCAGGAGGGTGGACAGGCACTGGAACAGGTTGCCCTGAGAAATTGTGGAGGCTTCGTGCCCAAAGCGTTCAACGCCAGGCTGGATGGGGCCTTGAGCAACCTAGTGTAGGAGAGAGTATTTCTGCTTCTGAGAGAGTGCTTGGAACTAGATGATCTTTAAGGCCTCTTCCAACCCAAATGATTCTGTGATTCTGTGATACTTTTGTCTTGTTTGACTTGTGAACCTACAGGCAAATACAGCCTGTGCAACGGGCCCTCGTGTTAAAGAGATACCTGAGCCAATTCTAAGGTAGCACATCCACACAAACCAGCTCTCAGCTCTGTGGCTTTGCTCCTAGGTGCAGTACAGCCTCCCATTAGAACTAATTACTCTTGGCACAGCATCATGCTGATGCAGCTGTGGAGCTTCCAAAGCTACTTCATTTGGCACTTAGCTCAGGAATCACTTCAGTCTTGGGCACTGTCATTTGCTCAAATGAGTGAAGCTTTTTGCTCATTAGTTCAAAAGGCCATTTCATTTGGCAATTAGATAAATGATTAAATCTTCCAGATGCTTAGGTCAATTATTATAAATATGGTCATGATTTTTGACAACTACCTGGTTATTAACAGCCAGCCAAGCTGCACAGTATTTCCTGCCTTGCAGTCAAGCAACTTGAAGCAACAGTTTCTCTCTCTGAGATGTTGTTTTGATGGCTTTAATTTTCAGTTGTGTCCCTTGAGAAGTGGCCTCCTCAAAGCAGGTCCTCGTGTTCCAGTATGGCACTTCAGGCTGGCATCTGGAGCCCTTTCCACATATTTTCAGCAGCCAGGAACAATTTATCCATGCTGTTTCAGTGCCAGCGTTGTCATGGCCATCTCTCACCCCTGTGTAAATGAGGGCAGCAGGGCAGGTAATTTAGAGATGACCTTGTAGAACTGTCTTTAAACACAGCTGTCTAAGTGGGAAAGGTGAACAAGGCAGTTGCTTTCAAACCCTGGAAAACCCTCCATTTTAGCCAAACTTTACTAAACTAAGCAGCCCCAGGTCCCTCAGCCTCTCCTTATCAGGCAGTGTTCCAGTCCCCTAATCATCCTTGTAGCCCTCTGCTGGACCCTCTCCAGCAGATCACCTCCCAGCCTGTACTGTGTAGTTTATTATTCCTCCCCAGATGCAGGACTCTGCACTTACCCGTGTTGAACCTCACATAGATACATAAACCATCAGCTTTAGCTACATTTAGCCTTAGCCTGTTTATGTGTTAAGTTTTCATTCTCTTTCAATCATTTCACTGACTTCTGCCTGCTGGATTGGTCAGTGAGTCCTTCATCAGAGGGGCATTTTACAAAGACACTGTCCAAAAACTTTGGAAGATGTTACCCTTGCAGGGGTGGAATATTTTCAAGCTGGTTTTGTGGAACAAGGAAGCAAATGGGAGAAGGGAAATATCTTCTGGCAGGATTTAGCCTACAGTTTATAGCTTATTGTTGCACCCTGGTTTACAGCCAGGTAAGTGAGCTCTGAGTCCAGCCATAACAAGGCAGTTACATTCTAAGAATGGGATTTCAGAAGGATCTGAAAGAGGTTAGGTACTATTCCCTTTGATATGTCAGCTAAAACATCAGTGAGTCCCAAGGAAGGGTATAGAAATATATCAGGGGAGGTAAGGGAAACAAAGTACAAGGGATAAGATGGAAGTATGTGTTTCAGAGAAAAGATAATGAGAGAGAAGGAGGAAAATGAAGAGACAGGCATACAAGCCTGACTATGGGAAGGATTGTAATCCCTCCCCCTCTTCTGTCACAGCTGATGTGTCTTAAGAACCTTCATCTAGCATCTTGTGAGCACCCACCCATCTATCAGCATCTCTTTCTTTTCTGGCAGCTTCATTATAGCTGAGGATCCTAGCCTGCAATTTATCAACAAGGATCAAGCTAGGAAAATAAGAAAAACTGAGACTTGAAATACAAGGAGTTCTAGGTAAATGGAAGACCTAGCTGCTCACAGATCTTAAGTGCCAGGAAAGTCTTTATCAGCTCATTTAGCCCAACCTTCTGCCTACCATAGGATGTCACTTCCCATGGTGTTGAACTTCAGAACTGGTATTTATCTAAAGTGTATCTCCCAGAAAGCCTTGAAAGGGAGAAATGAAGAATCCCACAGACAACATAGTCCCAGAATCAGAAAAATTGAATGCCAAGTTGGAAGAGACCTGAAAGATTAGAGAAGATTAGACAAAGATAGCCCAGCCCCCTCTCCATCAGAAGCTTAAAGGTGTCCAGGGTTGGGGAGTCCAGCACCTCCCTGGGGAGATGATTGGACTGGCTGATTGTTTCTCATTGTGAGCATTTTCCCTCTTGTGTCCAATTATAATTTCCCCAGGAGTAACTTGTGCCTGTTACCCTTTGTCTTTTCCATCTGACTCCTTGCCAAAAGGGAGTCTCCATCTCTTTTGCAGCCACCCTTTAAATACTGGAACATGCTGGTAGGGTCTCCCCTGCACCAGCTTTTGTGCATACTGAACAAGCCCAGTTCTCTCAGCCTTTCCTCACATGACAGCTTCTCACTCCTTTGATCAGCTTCGTGGCCCTTCTCTGGACCTCCTCCACATTTTTTTTTCTGTCTATCAGAGACCAAACCTGCACCCAGTGCTCCAGGAGCAATTTGACAAATGCTGAACNGTGTCCAGGGTTGGGGAGTCCAGCACCTCCCTGGGGAGATGATTGGACTGGCTGATTGTTTCTCATTGTGAGCATTTTCCCTCTTGTGTCCAATTATAATTTCCCCAGGAGTAACTTGTGCCTGTTACCCTTTGTCTTTTCCATCTGACTCCTTGCCAAAAGGGAGTCTCCATCTCTTTTGCAGCCACCCTTTAAATACTGGAACATGCTGGTAGGGTCTCCCCTGCACCAGCTTTTGTGCATACTGAACAAGCCCAGTTCTCTCAGCCTTTCCTCACATGACAGCTTCTCACTCCTTTGATCAGCTTCGTGGCCCTTCTCTGGACCTCCTCCACATTTTTTTTTCTGTCTATCAGATACCAAACCTGCACCCAGTGCTCCAGGAGCAATTTGACAAATGCTGAACAGAGTGGGACAGTGACTTCTTTATCGCTGCTGGTGGCGACTTTGTTGATGCAATCCAGCATTGTGTTGGCTTTCTTTGCTGCTGCTGTAGCACACTGTTTGCTCATACTGAGCTTGTTGTCCACCCTGACCTCTGGATCCCTTTCCACACTGCTGCTCCTCAGTCAAGTAGATGCCAGTCTGTGCTGCAGGCCTTCGCTGTGTTTCTGCAGTTGCAAGAACTTACACTTGTCCTTGTTGAACTACATTAAGGTTCTTGTTAGCCTACCCTTCCAGCCTATTCAGGTCTTCCTTTAGGGTGGCTTAGTCATGTGCAAAGGTTTTTTAGATGAGAGAATAGCAGGATCTGAATAGAGCTAAAAAACAAGAACGCAAAACAAAAGAGTGAAAAGGCCATTTTGTTTGCCAAAGTTGCACTTCTGTGTTCTGAGCAGATGGCTGATAATGACCTGAGACCTTAGGAAATGGAATCGATGAAAGAAACCTGTTCTGCTTTAATTAAATGTAATTGCACAAGGCACAGAAAGGGTAAAAGCAAGCCACTAGCCTCGGTTTCTTGAGGGAATATTTGGCAGGAGCATGTAAAAATCACCTTCGTTCAGGTTTAGGAGGTTTCCATCATGAAACCTTGTACTGGTGAATAAACAAACCCCCACCTTTATTTTCTCAGGGTTTTTTTTCTTTCATAATTAAACAATGTGAGACAGTTGTTCAGTATCTGATCCTCATTTCTTAGAACAGCTGGCTTGAGTTTTATGATATTGGATAGAACAGAAAATAAAGCCATCATAAGGAAACTCACTTCATCAGGTACTGACTGACAGTAAAAGTCTCTGGGGCCTGTGCAATTCCTTGTCTAAGTATTCTTAAATAATCCTGATCTGGTTCCATTGCTCACTGTGAGTGAATAATCACATGTGCACACATATGTTAGATATCTTTTAATCCTTAAACCCGACATAAGTTGGCCAGAGAGGTCATGAATGCCCCCTCCCTGGAGGTGTTTAAGACCAGCTCTAGGGGAAGGTGTCCTTGCCCATGGCAAGGGGGTTGGAACTAGATGATCTTTAAGGTCCCTTCCAACACAAACCATTCTGTGAATCTGTGATGCTTCCATTTGGAAGACCAAGAGCTTGCAAACAAAGAAATGCTCTTGCACAGGTTTTCAAAGCCCTGGGCAGGGTTGCACTCGAGGTACCCATGAGTAATACCAACAGTTCATAGAAGCATAGGTTCATAGGATGGTTTGGGTTGGAAGGGACCTTAGAGATCACCTAGTTCCAACTCCCCCACCATGGGTAGGGACACTTTCCACTAGACCAGGTAGCTGAAGTCCTGTCTAACCTGACCTTGAACACCTCCAGGGAGAGGGCATCCATGACCTCCCTGGGCAACCTGGAACAATGTCTCACCACCCTCACTGTAAGGAAGTTCTTTCTAATATCCAGTCTAAATCTACTATCTATAAGCCTAATGTCATTCCTCCTCCTACTATCACTACAAGCCCTTATTAAAAGTCCCTCTCCAGCCTTCTTTTAGGCCCCTTCAGGTGCTGGAAGAAGGCTACTTTAAGGTGTCTCTGAAGACAAGAAGATGAAAAGTCTGCTGAGGGATTCTCATTTCATAACCTTGTAGACAAATGTTTTTTGAAAAGCAATTCAGGCCTGGTAGTAAAGAGATCTGAGGCAATTCCTCAAAGCAAGAGGGAGAATTACTCACCCTCCCTGGAAAACAGACATGAACACAACATACAGCTTAAGTACTGCTCTAATTCCTAATTTGCCTGAGTTTATTGGCAGAACTACTGAAGTTGTAAGACAGAACACCATTAAAATGAAACATCTTTATTTCTTTAATGGCAAGCTTTGGCTCATACAGATTTTCTGTCTTGTAAAGTGCAAAAGGCCAAACAGACCAAATTCATGGCTTATGAAAGGCTGCGCATTGCAGAAATGAAATTATTTTATTCAATAGGGAGCAGAAAGTACAACAGCAATAAATTTTTTTTTCTTTTATAAATGGGCCAGTTTTGCAGAAAAACACCAAAGGTGTCAGTTGTATAGTAAACTTGGCTTGAAAGAGCAGTCTCTGTAAAAAAAGTTTATTCTCATCCTTCCAGCTTTCATTAAAATGTGTTTAATTCAGTCTGACATAACCTTGTGAAAATCTATTAGGCCATATGCAAAAATATGTCCCACTATTTATCAGTATTGTTAGTGATAATGGAGTGCTGCTTCTATCACAGTTTAATAACCTTGCTCAGTAATGTTTTTATAAAGCTGCTCTGTTAATTCAACCTAACAAGAAACCACAGCTCTGCTGGAGCCCTGAAACCATAATTGGGGTACCCAGAGTTCTTTGGAAGAATTAAAAGGGTGCTGTGGCTTTTTGATTTGATATCTAAGAAAACTAAATTAAGTGGAACTCTTGGGTTGTCTTTAGTTCTGTCTGGTACCTCCTTTGTGAACGCTATCGCCGATAATCCATTTGCTGTGACCTTATCATGTGGTGCTTTGCCACCATCATATAATTCAAATGCCTGAATTATAAAATCATGGAATTGTTTTGGTGGGAAGAGCTCTCTAAGATCATTGATTCTAACCATCAACCTAAGACCAGCATGGCTATTAAACCATGTCCCAAAATGCCATCTCCACATGTTTCTTGAACACCTCCAGGAACAGTGACTTCACCATCTGTTCCAGTGCCTGACCACTTTCAGGAAAGAGATTTGTCCTAATATCCAACCTGAACCTCCCCTGGCTCAATTTCAGGCCATTTCTTCTTGTTCTATCACCTGATAGAGAAGGGACAGAATGCCACCTCACTCCAGCTTCCTTCCAGGTAGCTGTAGAAAGCAATGAGGTCTCCTCTCAGCCTTCTTTTCTCCAGACTAAACAATCCCAGTTCCCTCACTTGCTCCACGCAAGACTTGTTATAGCAGTAAGAAAGTCAAATTCATATGTCTTTGTTCCAAAACCATCTATATATTATTGATCACACTCCCAGTTTCATAATAACAAACATCCTTTCCAGAATAGCCATCCCTGGAGGTATTTTGGAGAGGCAGAGATGTGAAGCTGAGGGACATGGTTTAGCAGCAAACTCAGCAGAGTTAGAGTGGTTGGACTTGGTGATCTGAAGGTCTTTTCCTACCCAACGATGCTGTGATTCTATCAGTTTTGTAGTTTGCTGAGGATGACCTGAAGGAATGTTTAGTAGAGCCTAAGGGACTTTTCTAAATGGGATCTACTATAAATAGAGCACTGTAATGCTTGCTAAGCATCCATTTCTTTGTCATACAATCACAGAATGCTTTAGGTTGGAAGGGACCTCAGAGATCATCCAGTCCCAACCCCCTGCCATAGGCAGGGACACCTCCCACTAGCACAGGTCACTCAAGGCCTCATCCAACCTGGCCTTGAACACCTCCAGGGAGGGAGCAGCCACAACCTCCCTGGGCAACCGGTGCCAGTGTCTCACCACCCTCACTGCAAAGAACTTCCTCCTAACATCCAGTTTAAATCTCCCCTCTTTCAGTTTTAGCCCATTACTCCTCATCCTGTCATTACAAGACCTTGTCAATAGTCCTTATCCAGCCTTTCTGTACTCCCACTTCAGATACTGGAAGGCCACTCCAAGGTCTCCTCCTTCACTTCTCCAGGCTGCAGAGCTCCAACTCTTGTAGCCTGTCAACCATGAAATCTCACATAGGTCATTAACACTGTGTTATTAGTTTATTGTAAAAATTAATTACCCTCCAAAAGAAAAAAGAAATGTAAACTGGAAAGCTTTAGAAATCAAAAATTTCAGGGTCTGTTGATGATGTCTTCCACAAGCTGCTGAACAGGTTATTATTAGTGGAACTAAAACATCGTCTTCGAGGGTATCGTTTATTCTGCTTACTTTGTCAAGCCAAACCACTTTGATTTCCCATCACACGCTACAGAAACTTTCCACAGTGGCTTCCTTGGAAATACTTTAACTCCTGCTCATGTTAGAATAGACTCTACATGCTTATAAATTCTGAAGGGTGGTTGACCAGCGTTTTTCTTTCTAGTAAATATGATCCTCTCAATTTAGGCAGTAGACTCAAATTCATTTACAAAAATGTATGATGGGTTCCCTTTTGCTTGGTCTTTCAGCTGCTGTGGAGGTTTCCTTTTCATTTGATGTTGGGAATGGGCCTGTGGAAATCGTCGTGAGATCTCCCAACCGCTTGAATGATGACCAGTGGCACCGGGTGAATGCTGAGAGGAATGTCAAACAGGCCAGCCTGCAGGTAGACCAATTACCCGCCGAGATCCGGAAAGCGCCGACAGAAGGGCACACGCGGCTGGAATTGTACAGCCAGCTCTATGTTGGTAAGATGCAGAGTGGGGAACTGGGCTTTGCCCTCACGTGTTCAGCACCCTGTGCCCCATGTCCTGCCAGTAGCAGCCACCTGAATGTGGGAAGCTGCCCTCCTGAAGCACCTGCATGGAGGGGGGAGGGAGAAATAGAAGGAAAGGGAGAGAAGGGAAGGGAAGGGAGAGAGGATGGGAGGAAGGGAAGGAAGGAAAGGAAGGAAAGAAAGAAAAGAAAGGAAGGAAAGAAAAGAAAGGAAGGCAAGGAAGGAAAGAAAAGGGAAGAAAAGGAAGGAAAGAAAAGAAAGGAAGGAAAGAAAAAAAAAGGAAGAAAACAAAGGAAGAGAAGGAAGGAAGGAAAGGAAGGCAAGGAAAGGAAGAAAAGAAGGAAAGAAAAGAAAGGAAGAAAAGGCAAGGAAGGGAAGGAAGGAAAGGAAGGGAAGAAAAGAAAGGAAGGAAAGAAAAGGAAGGAAGGAAGGAAAGAAAGAAAGAAGCATGTCATAATTAGAGAAATAAGATGACCAAGTGAGAGGAAACTGTTCTGTGCTGACAGGACTGGCTCAGGGAACTGGAGTTGTTTGGTCTGGAGGAAAGGAGGTTGAGGGGAGACCTTTTCACTCTCTGCAACTCCCTGAAAGGAGGTTGGAGCAGGGTGGATGTTGGTCTCTTCTCCCAAGTAACTAGCTAATAAGATAAGAGGAAATGGCCTCAAGTTGCACCAGATGAGGTTTAGGTTGGATTTTAATACTTGACAGAGTGATCAGGCATTGGAACAGGCTGCCCAGGGACATGGTGTAGGCACCATCGCTGGGGGTGTTCACAGCACTTCAGGCTTAGCGGTCATGGTGATTTTAAGGCTTCTGATTCTAAGGGACCTGGTTTAGCTCCAGGCTTAGTAGAGTTAGATAATTTTTGGACTCGATGATCTTAACAGTCTTTTCCCACCCAAACAATCCTATGAACTTGTTATTCTTCTCTTTCCCCACCTGCATGTCCTGGCTGGAGGTGCCTCTAGCAGGCAGTAATGCCAAACTCCTCTGCTGCTGAGCATCTCCCTCACACACAGACAATTATTCACCAGAGAGATTAAAAATTCTGTGTGGGTCTTGCCAGGTCTGTCTCTGTCTGCAATGCCTATCCCAGCCTCAGCAGCATTTCCAGCCTCTTTAGGTTTGATCATCACCCACCCCTTTGTGCTCATGGCTCTCCCTGTGGTCTTTTCCCTTTAGTCTCATACCCTGTTTGCCTGTTTGATGAGGGACAGCACCACACAGTGCTATGCAAATTCATTCCCTGGAACCAAACTTGTCTGGAGCTTTTTGGGCAGGCCGTTCCAGCAGCCCTTGTGTTTCTCTGAGTGCTAGCCCCAGGACTGTGAAGTGCAGAGATGCTGAGTGCCATTAGCTGGAATCACAACTGCATGAAATGTTGAGCAAAGAAGCACTTCCCAACCTCTCTATATATCTGTTAATAGGAGAAGAGGGAAAGGAAAAGGAAAAAAGACATTATCTTATTTTTTCCCCTGTGTTAGTCAGAGATCAACATCAGAAATTAATTAAAATAATGTATAAAGCCTTTGCTGCCCCAGCAAGCAGCACAGTGTCACCACAGGCTGGGTGCAATGTGGCACCAGATGTGCAGTCATTATTTACAAGCTCAGATTCTCCTTTACCGCTGACTCTGGTCCCAGTAAAAGGCATTTTCAAAAGCAGCTGAAATGTGAAGTTTGTTTAAAAGAGAGAACCTTAACCTTTTAAAAGAAATACCAAGCCCTTTGCTGCAAACAGGGAGAGCTGGAATTCTGTTTCAGTCTGAGTTCTTGGGGAATTGTTACTTATTTTTGTTGGTAGGATTGAATCAAGTGTGACCCCAGCAGTGTTTTGAGACTTCTAGTACCTTTACTGCCAACACCTGAATGTCCAAATCTGCAGCAGGTTTTCTCTCTAAATCACATCCATCTGACATAACTTGGTGACTGAAGCACACATCTCGAAGTGCAGATTTAATTTAAATCCTTGCTTGGAGCCAGACAGGGAATCGATTTGAGTTGGAGTGTCCCACATGAATACCCTGAACATCAGTGACTGGAGAGTAATACCAAACAAGAATCGTTGTGGTGTCACCTGTTCTACTTTCTGTAGACTTAAGTCTCTGTTCCTTAGACCAGCAGAAGAGCCTGAGATATGATGGTTTCATGTCCTGGGGGCTAGGACAGTCACCAAGAGGCTAAAGAAGGGAATTACATATGTTTGGGTTTTTTTCCATCAATGCAGTGAACTAAGTCTGAACTTAGGTCTTGCACTTTTCAATTTTCTGTCATTAACCTCAGGGTAGATCACAGAATCCCAACATGGTAGGGGTTGGAAGGGACCTCTGGGGATCATCCAGTCCACTCTGCCTGCTACTGCAAGTTCACCCACAGCAGGTTTCCCAGGATCACAGTGTCCAGATGGCTTTGGAATCTCTCCAGAGAAGGAGACTCCACAGCTTTTCTGGGCAGCCTCCTCCAGGGCTCTCGCACCCTCAGAGCAAAGAAGTTTTTTCCTCATGTTTGAGTGGCACCTCCTGTGTTCTAGTTTGTACCCTTTGTCCCTTGTCCTATCACCTCTCTAAGTTTACACAGAATGGAACAACAGCAGAACACTCTCTGCCCTGTGCACTTGCCAGAGGCTGAGCANTTGTCAATAGTCCCTCCCCAGCCTTCCTGTAGGCCCCCTTCAGATATTGGAAGGCTACTCTAAGGTCTCCTCAAAGCCTTCTCTTCTCCAGGCTGAAAAACCCCAACTCTCTCAGCCTGTCCTCATAGCAGAGCTGCTCCAGCCCTCTGATCATCTTCGTGGCCCTCCTCTGGACCCACTCCAACAGTTCCATGTCCTTCAATTTCCTTTTACTCCAAACCATCCAGTTATCAGCAGCTGATTTGAAGCAACCCTTTCTCACTGGTTTGTATTTAGTCTTTTTCCCTGCTCAGGTAAATATCAGCCTTTGTGCTCTGTGGCAATGAGCACTCAGACCTCCTTGGAGTACTTCATCACCCATGGCACTGTAGTAATCAAAGAGATGAGAGGAGGAGGATGTGAAATTGTGACAACCACTCGTTGTTATTTGCTTGATTATTTCAAGGCTTTTTTTTTGTTTCTAATCCAGCCCTAGATAAGACTTTCATAGCTGAAATCCCATTTTCAGCAAGTGTTTCTTGGGGTGGGAGCAGGGAGGGTGGAAAGAACAGTCCATGCTGACTGCTGAGAGAAGCCATCTCAACCAACATTTACAAGTGTAGTTCTTCGGTCGGTGTTGCAGGCCTAAGGCAGAGATTGTCCCCCTGGACTCAGCACTGCTGAGACCACAGCTTGAGTACTGGGTTCAGTTTTGGGGCCCTCAGCACAAGAAGGACATTGAGGTACCAGAGCAAGTCCAGAGAAGGGCAGCAGAGCTGGTGAGGGGTCTGGAAAGGAGCAGCTGAGGGAACTGGGGTTGTTCAATCTGGAGAAGAGGAGGCTGAGGGGAGACCTCATTGCTCTCTACAACTCCCTGAAAGAAGGTTGGAGCCATGTAGAAGGGAGGTCTCTTCTCTCAAGAAACAGCCTCAAGTTGCGCATGGGGAGGCTTAGGTTGAACATTATGAACAAATTTCTTCCCCAAAGGGATTGTCAGGACTTGGAACAGGCTTCTGAGGGAAGTGGTGGAGGCCTCATCCCTGGAAGTGTTAAAAGATGTAGAGATGTGGTCCTGAGGGACATGGTTTAGTGGTGGACTTGCCAGGACTAGGTTGATGGTTGGACTTGATGACCTTAAAGATCTTTTCCAATCAAAATGATTTTCCAATCAAAATGATCAAAATGATCTGTCACCCTATACTCAGGCACCTAAACAACACACCTGGTGTGGCTTGGAAATTAACATCTGTATTTCCTAGAACTGCAATTGAAAGTGAGGATTTAGGTCTTCTTTCCTCATCATGGCTTTGAAAAATGCCACACTGGATAACATATTATGGTGCTATTATTGGCATCCCATCATCACCAATCATATGCACAGCAGTAGCTTGGCAGTTGAGCCAAGCCCATTTTCTTCCACTGTTATCTGTACAAATCTTGAAGTTGAAATGAAATGAAACCTTGGAGTGGAGGGCTGGAACCTCTGATCTCTAATCAGTGTAAAGCACACACTATTTATGCCTAGAGCATCAAAACATTAGATTTCATTGATTTCATTATGCAATCACAGAGATGTTGACTTTGAATGAGACCTTTGAGATCCAACTGCTCACCTAGACCTCTGAATCCCACTACTGCTGCTAAGCTGCAACCACCAAACCATGTTGCTCAGCACCAAATCTTTTAAATGCCATCAGGGATGATGACTCCCTGGGCAGCCTGTCCCTATGCCTGAGAACCCTTTCTGTGAAGAAACTTTTCCTAATATCTGATTTGAACTGCCCTCATCACGACTTGAGCCCTTTTCCTCGTATCGCATGTGAGAAGAGTCTGAGCCCCAGCCCACTCTAACCTACTCTGAGGTAGTTGTAGAGGGTGATAAGGTCTTCTTTCAGCCTTCTCTTCTAAAGACTAAACAACCCCAGTTTCCTCAGCTGTTCCTTATAGCACTTGTGTTCAAGGCCGTTCACCAGCTTAGTTCCTCTTCTCTGGACCCCCTCCAGAACCTCAATGTCCTTCTTGGAGTGAGGGGTCTAAATCCAAACTAAGTATTTGAGGTGTGGCCTCCCCCATGCTGAGGAGAGGGGGACAATAGGACTGGAGAGTCATAGAATTATTTGGGTTGGAAAAGACCTCTAAGATCATTGAATCCCAACTGTCAACCTAAGACCAGCGTTGCCATTAAACCATGCCTTGAAGTGCCATGTCCACACATTTCTTGAACACCTCCAGGGATTGTGACTCCACTGCCTCCCATTTGTGCTTAACAAATCTCAGTTGGAGATTAATTATTCCNGCTGCTGCAGCCCTCTGAGCATCTTTGTGGCCCTCCTCTGGACCCGCTCCAACAATTCCATGTCCTTCCTGTGCTGGGGGCTCCAGAACTGCACACAGTACTCCAGGTGGGAGTGTTATGCTAAGTTCTGAAGTAATGGTCCTGCAGACAAGAGGGGGACAATTACCATTAGGACAAGGCCATTCCTTGCCTTCACAAAGAGATTGCTTATGTCCACCTGTTGTCACGAGCCCAGCAGGAAGTTTCATGTAAGGCAGCAACAGTAAAACCTGTTTGCTATTGCTTCATGGCTTTGCATTCCCCCTCTCAGGTGCTGCAGGAGGCCAGCGAGGGTTCCTGGGTTGCATTCGTTCGCTGAGGATGAACGGGGTGACGTTGGACCTGGAAGAGAGAGCAAAAGTGACCCCAGGGGTGAAGCCTGGCTGCTCAGGGCACTGCACCAGCTACGGCATGTACTGTGCCAACGGCGGCAAGTGCGTCGAGAAGTACAACGGCTACTCCTGTGACTGCTCCACGACTGCCTACGATGGGCCCTTCTGCATTAAAGGTGAGTGTTGCAGGGCACAGAGTGTGGAGAGCTCTCTGCCCGAGGAAGGACACACAGCAGGAGAAGTGCTTCGGCTCCTAGTAACTAAACAAAAACATTCTGTTTAGTGCTTCTCACAGATAAGGCAAATGATACACCCAGGATTTAAAGGTGGTGGTTGAAGGCCTTCCCTCTCATTAGTACTAAAATATGTTACCCATGTGTGCTGGTTTGAGACTGGGGTGTATTAGAAGGGCTGTGGCTAATAGGGCAAGAGAGATTCTCCTGCCCTTCTACTCTGCCCTGCTGAGGCTGCATCAGGAGTATTGTGTCCAGTTCTGGGCCCCCCAGTTCAAGAGAAACATAGAACTGCTTGAGAGAGTCCAGCGCAGAGCTACAAAGATGATTCAGGGAGTGGAACATCTCTTTTATGAGAAGAACCTGAGGGAGTTGGGGCTCTTTAGCTTGGAGAAAAGGACACTGAGAGGTGACCTCATCAATGTTTATAAATATGTAAGGGTAAGTGCTAGGAGACTGGAGCCAGGCTCTGCTGGGTGATGCCCGATGACAGGACAAGGGGCAATGGGTAGAGGTTGAGGCATAGGAAGTTTCATGTAAACATGAGAAGGAATTTTTTCCCTGTGAGGGTGGCAGAAGACTGGGACAGGCTGCCCAGGGGGGTTGTGGAGTCTCTCTCTCTCTGGAGATACTCAAAACTCGTCTGGATGTGTTCCTGTGTGATCTGGTATAGGAGATCCTGCTCTGGCAGGGGCGTTGGACTGGCTGCGCTTTTGAGGTCCCTTCCAGCCCCTGACAATCTGTGATTCTATGATTAATTGGAATATTCTAATGAGAGAAATTAGATCATTGGTTATAGAAGAAAAAGAAAGTCTATTTCATTGGTTTGCTAAAAGGGATGAAGAGCCAAGGTAGAAACAATTTGTCCCTCTTTTGCCTCAGAGCCCTTGCTCCTTTCACTTCTCCTTTGCTCTGCTCTAATATCTCCCTCTAACAGCTAACAAGTAAGCTTTGGTGATTGTTTGTCTGTCTGGGAGAGAGAGAGAGGGTGGCTTTGAGACCCTTCTGGGCTTCTTTTGTTTTATGGGATGGATTTCAGATTCCTGTTTTACTTCTAATTTGTATATAACTGTAAATACTTGTAAATATTTTGTGTATATATGCTTGTAAATTTAGCTTTGGTGTAAATATAGCTTCATCTTACTTCCCAGCCACCTGAGCTGGTCTGGTAAATTTCAATAGTGGGGAATGAGAGTGCCACTACACTATGGCAATCAAGCTCTCTGTAACTCTCTGAAAGGAGGTTGGAGCCAGGTGCTGGTCTCTTCTCCCTAATAACAAGTGACAGGATGAGAGGGAATGACCTGAAATTGCTCTGGTGGAAGTTTAGATTGGGTATGAAGAAAAATGTCTTTACTGCACAAGTGGTCAGGCATTGGAACAGGCTGCCCAGGGAGGTGGTGGAGTCACCTGGAGGTGTTCAAAAAAATGTGTGGACATGGCACTTGCAGACAGTTCAGTGGCTGTGGTGGTGTTTGGTTGGTGGCTGGACTCTGTGACTTACAGGTCTTTTCTAACCAAAGCCATTCTATAATTCTACATTTCTATCTGCATTAATAGACTTCTAATAGACATAGCTACATTTTAAGAAGTAATGGCTGTAGTTGTGTAGAGTAAATCTGAAGACAGATAAGTTACATATGAGACAATGTTCTCAAAACACTGGAACAGGCTCCCCAGGGAGATGGTTGAATCTCCATCCTTGGAGGTGTTTCAAAGAGGATGAGATGCGGTGCAACTTACAAGAAGCTGAATTGTCTCCAGCCTTATTAGCTGATGTCCCCAATGGGACTTCTGTGGTAGTGACCCATAAATGACACCATTATTTATTTTTTTTTGGCAAGGACAAAAGGGAAAAAAAAAAAAACACAAGTGCCAAAATTCAGTCTGACATGTATTTTAACTCTGTTTTTTTTGTTTTGTCTTTGGGGCATATTCAGTTGGCTTCACTTCTTTTACAGCTCAGAGAAATTGTTTTCTGCAGTGTTTCTGCAGTTGCACAGATTGCTTTCTGACCTTTCCCTGTCCTTTGTTTAAGCATCAGTTCTCTTTTTTTTTTCTCCCCCTCACAGCTGTCCTATCAGCATTAAAGCATTGCTGAGAGAACACTTAAAGTTTGTTTCTTTAAAAAAAAACAAAACCACAACAAGCTCTTCCTTTCAAACCAATGAAGGAGTGAAGGTCAAATGCTGAAATGGTTTGTGGGGAGCATGTGGCAGAACTATGATGTGGGGCAGCCCCCAGGGAGAATGAGTTCCTCCTTTGAGTATTGAAGTGCTGTGGATCCACAGGAGCAGAAGAAAATGCCTGCTACCAAGAGAATGTGGCCAAAGGAAAATGAAATAGCTGGTGCTGTGACTCACGTGCTTCCAGCTGTGCTGGAAGGGCGAATTCAAAGCTTCCCACTTTTTGTGCAGGCACTTGGTTTGCATCAACAAACACCAAGGAGATGAGTCCAGGACTGGATACACTTCTTTCTGTCTTTCAGATTCACAGTGAGAACTATTGCAGTCCTTATGCCAGTGCCTAGACTGAACTCCTTCACAGAATGACAGAATCCTATTATCGTAGAATGCACTGGGTTGGAAGGGACCTCTAGATGATGTCTAGTTCAACTCCCCAGCAGTAAGCAGGCATGTCCCCAGCTATATCAGGTAGCCTAGAGTCCCATCAAGCCTGATCTTAATTGTGTCCAAGGATGAGGCTTCCACCTCCTCTCTGGGAACCTATTCCAGTGTTCCACCACTCTCACAGTAAAGAACTTCATCTGGTTTGTCACTAGCATGACCCCTGAAAGCCCTTAAAGGGGTATTGGCATGGTCAGATTTCCTTCTTTTCTGGTTCCCTTCTCTGCCTCAAAGAAAAAAAATCACTTTCTACTAGGCTGAGTGGATGCAAAATTAACAGATCTGGTTCTGTGGCACATGGATGAGGCAGCTGTGCACCATTCCAAATACAAGACTGACACTTGACCATCTCTAAATTCCACCCCAGTAACACCCACTCAATTCCTTTTATTTCGCTGGTGGCAAACACATTTCATTGCTTTGCTGTAAGTCCTGGAGATGTGATGGTTCAAGTGCTTTTAGATAACAGACAGCTTCATTTTCATTGTTCATAATCCCAGGAACTAGAAAATCAAGCCAGCATTCAACACTATCAAAAAGCAACTGAATGTGAGCCAGTGTGTGCTCAGGTGGCCAAGAAGGCCAATGGCATCCAGCAATAGTGTGGCCAGCAGGAGCAGGGAAGTGACTGTGCCCCTCTATTCAGCACTGATGAGGCCACACCTTGAGCACTGGGCTCACTATTGGGGCCTTCATTACAAGAAGGATGCTGAGGGGCTGGAACATGTCCAGAGAAGGACAACAAAGCTGGCAAAAGGTCTGGAGAACAGGTCTGGTGAGGAGCAGCTGAGGAAACTGGGGTTGTTTAGTCTGGAGAACCAGGTAGGGGTCAGTCTCTTCTCCCTAGTGACAAGTGACAGGACAAGAGGAATGGCCTCAAGCTGCACCAGAGGAGGTTTATGTTGGATATTAGAAGAAAATTCTTGTCTGAGTTTTCAGACACTGGAACAGGCTGCCTAGGGAGGTGATTGAAACCCCATCCCTGGAGGTGTTTCAGAGACACAGAAATGCTGAGGGCCATGGTTTAGCCCCAGATTTGGTAGAGTTAGTTCATGATTGGACTAGCTGATCTTGAAGATCTTTTCCAACTGAAACGATTCTGTGATTGTGATTCTGTTTCTTTTCCACCTCCAAAAACATTCTGCTGTGCACAACATGATCATGATCTGTCAGATATTTTCCTATATCAGGGAATGTTGGGCTCCCAAGCTGATAAGTCTGAATGTTCCAGTCAGGTTTTGATTCCCATAAATCAAACCTCAGGACCTGGATTTTAGCTTCTAATGAGTATAGAGATACTCACCAAAAAGTTAATTTATGCATATCATTGAACCACAGAATCAGTCTGGTTGGAAAAGACCTTCAAGAGCATGAAGTCCAACCTATCCAACCCAACATTAATCAACTAAACCATGGCACCAAGCTCTACATCAGTCTCTTTTTAAACACTTCTAGGGACAGGGACTCCACCACCTCCCTGGGCAGCCCATTCCAATGCCAATCACTCTTTCTGCAAAGAAAGACCTTCTTTCTTATATCCAGCCTATACCTCCCCTGGCACAGCTTGAGGCTGTGTCCCCTTGTTCTTTTGCTGGGAGAAGAGACCAACCTCCACCTGGCTACAAGCTGCTTTCAGGTAATCATAGACAGTGATAAGGTCCCCAGTGAACCTCCTCTTCTCCAGGCTGAACAACCCCAGCTCCCTCAGCCTCTCCTTACAGGGCTTGTGTACACACACACACAGAGATATAGATATATATACACTGCAGAGCTCTGCTGTCTTCCTTATTGAGCATTCAGGGTTGTGCTCTAGTGCTTTGAAAATTGCATTTCACTTAAGCTGCAAGAATTCTTTTCTTGGAAAGAAACATTGCATTTTTTTTTCCTTTTTTTGAAGCAAAACAAACCTTCTACACACTACATATCACAAAGAGATATCACCCTGATTCTAAGCTGAACTTGTCAGCCTGCTTACTATGCATGATAAACTACAAATAGTATGTGAGGACATCTTATTTTGTGTAAAGGAAGCAAATAAATCAGGGTGATAAGTTAAAAACACTAAGTCTGGCTCAGAAAATACAACAGAACTTCCAATTTCTTTGTCAGCTAACTTTAAGAAGCCTACTCTGGTNGAATCCCCTCCCTTGCCCTGCTGCCCACACTGCTCTTGCTGCAGCCCAGCACTCGGTTGCTGTCTGGGCTGCATGCACACACTGCAGGCTCATGTTGAGCTTTTCATCAACCCAGACCCCAAGGTCCTTTTCCTCAGGGCTGCTCTCAGCCATTCCCCACCCAGCCTGTATTTGTGCTTGGGATTGTGCCTACCCAGGTGCAGGACCTTACACTTGGCAATTGCTTTGCTGATTGCAGATGTTCTGTGAAAGATGAGTAGAATCCTAATATAACTTGGGTTGGAAAACACCTCTAAGATCCTCAAGTCCAACTTGTCTAAAGGCAAGGCAGAGATTTGAGGTTCTTGCACCAAACAGCTATGTGCAATATTTATAGGCCTGCATGCTCCTGAAGTAGTATTACTGGCACCTCACAAGCTGCTAAGGTCTTTGTCCTTACAATAGCTCTGTGATGTGAGAAGATGTTTGTATTATGGTAATGCAGAAAGCAAGCAAGATAATGAGGGAAGCAAGGAACTGCTCACTTTTCAAGTGGATACCTGTGGTACAGGGAGGAGTTGAAGGCAGATCTCACCTATCAAAGTTGTCACTGAATACTCATCAAGTGAGTGTTCAACTCCAGTAATGGTTCTTGCATAGCTACAGGCTTTCCTGTGAGGTTACCTAAGGAGCACCTCCAAAGACTCCCCATCAGGAAATGATGAAACCTGTCTGTTGTGTATTTGACATTACATTTCTCTTTATCTATTCATCTTAATGTGATGGGGGGGTGAACCATTCTGGATATTTCCATCAGAAAGGGAGCTGGCTGTTCATTTAGATGCAGTAGAGAATACACAGTGCAGGTTGCCATTGCCTTATTCTGAGCCAGCTGTGCTTGACATCAGTTCAAACAGTCCCTCCCCAGCTTTTTTGCAGGCTCCTTTCAGGTAAATTTCTGATCTAAAGATTGGCAAAGTGCTTAAATAACGCAGCAGTAGAAACATGCACAGATTAGTCCAGATCAAGTAAGTAATAATATGTATCACCCAAAAGGTACAAGCAGATATAATTTCTCTTTTTCTTTTTTTTTTTCTCTTTTATGTTGAAGATGTTGGAGCATTTTTTGAAGAGGGAATGTGGCTTCGTTACAACTTCCACTCCCCAGGGACTAGCATGAAGGATTTGGTCAGCCGCACACTTTTGAGTTCTTCAGATGCTGAGATCACAGTGCCTGACCTCAACTTGAATAAAGAAGAACTCAGCTTCAGCTTCAGTACCACCAAGTCTCCTTGTGTCTTACTGTATATCAGCTCCTACACGCCAGACTTCATGGCTGTACTTGTGAAGCCATCTGGTAAGCAACCAGTCTGAACTTTTTGCCATTCAAGGCAAAATTGATGGTAACAACCAGGCTGACATTCAGCTGAAGCTCTCATCTCATGAGGAGGTCTCACCTGTATTGTCATATGAAAGTAAAGTACATGAGACCNTGGAACTAGATGATCCTTGAGGTCTCCTTCCAACCTTACCATTCTATGATTCTAAAGTAAGGAGAGGGAAATGAGCTGGTGCATAAAGATCAGAATCCCTGAGGCTTCTCCTCACTTTTCTTTCACTAGGGAATCTGCAAATCCGGTACAGCCTGGGAGGTACCAAAGAGCCATACAACATTGACGTCGACCACAGAAACATGGCTAACGGACAGCCCCACACTGTCAACGTCACGCGCAACGGTCGGGACATCGTGCTGCAGGTGAGCTCAGCTCTGCATCCAGAGCTTCAACTGGTGTAGCATTAGGAAAGTCATTCCCTCCCTCTGCTCTCACTGGCGAGGCCACACCTTGAGTACTGGATTCAGTTTTGAGGCCCTCACCACAGGAAGGACATTGAGGTGATGGAGCAGCTCCAGAGAAGGGCAATGAAGGTGCTGAAGGGTCTGGGGAGCAGGTCTGGTGAGGAGCAGCTGAAGGAACTGGGGTTGTTCAGTCCAGAGAAAAGGAGGCTGTGGAGAGACCTCATTGCTCTCTATAACCCCTTGAAAGGAGGTTGTAATGAGGTGGGTGACAAAATAAAAGGAAATGGCCTGAAGTTGTGCCAAGGGGAGGTTTAAGTTGGGTATTAGGGAAAGTTTCTTTCTAGAAAGACTTGTCAGGCATTGGAACAGGCTGCCCAGGGAGGTGGTGGCGTCACCGCCCCTGGAGGTGTTCAGGAAAAGACTGGATGAGGCACTTAGTGCCATGGTCTGGTTGACTGGATAGGGCTGGGTGATAGGTTGGACTGGATGAGCTTGGAGATCTCTTCCAACCTGTTTGATTCTATGATTCTATGTGTGGTCATGGCACTTTCGGACATTATTGAATAGCCATGGTGGTCTTAGGTTGATGGTTGGAATCAATGATCTTAAGAGGTCTTTTTCAGCCAGAATGATTCTGTGATGCTATGATTCTATGATTTTGTATCTTGGTGGTCTCCATCCCTCTGAAGACCTCAATGCAATTAGGAAATAAAAAGTACAATAGATGAGGTTGTTCTTGCCAACCAGACTCCAAGGAGTTAACAAAAGCTGTTCACTCCCTCTGTAGCATCAAGTCATGTTCTGAAATCCTCATTCCAGTGGGATGACAGCTGGGCTAATACAGGTGTCACTGTAGCTGCTCAAGGGCATCAGAGACATCTGGGCTGATAGATAACATGGGACTCAGGCTAAACCTGCACCACTCTGGAGCTGCAGCTGGAAGTCAGGAGGGATACCCCACAGCATCTTAAAATGGCAGCAGAGCCTGCTGCACAGACAGCTAACTATCGAGCTGTAAGTCCTGAGTCTGCAAATGAGAATGGCTTTAAACTTAAACCTGTCCTGCAGTCCAGGGAAATAGGAAGGGCTGCTCTGCAAAGAAGAACAGATGCTTAAATGCTTGTGTGACAAGAGTCTGAGATGAAGTTTTATTGAAGACACATCACTCTGGCTTATTTAGTCCTTGTTACAGCACAGGCAGGAACTTCATCTCTCCCTGTCTGAGTTCACAAATCTTTGAGGTAGTGTAATACTATTTAAATAACTGAAGGCAGCACTGCAGGAAGCCATCAGTGTTTCCAGGCAGTTTTCTCTCTGTGGTTGTTGCAGCACTCTGTTTTCATTCCCTGGTTGTCGCATCTGCAAACAGGCAGATTGCAGCTGGGCATGGGAACAGTTTTGTTGGCAGGAAAGTCAGTTGGATGGCATAGATGAATCTGGATTTGATAGTTTGTAAGAATCAAACCAAGCCAAATCACAAATGAAACAGAAAAAACAAAGAGAAGTCTCCTTGGGAATCAAACCAAAAAGTGAAGGATGGTGGCTCTCACAGAATTACCTACCTGAAGATTAAAATAGATCCCTAGCAGTTATTGTTTCAAGGCATCAAAAGGAAATGCTTTCAGGAGATCACAGTGTCTCTTCCATGAACAAGGGAGATGAGTGGTTGCAGAAATGCTGTGTTACTTTGGAGCAGGCAGTGTAGCTAGGTTTGACTGGCATTTGACTGAGGCTGTCAATAGTCAGAAAAACACTGGATGGACTGAAGCAGAATTGTCACAAAATTATTTGCAAAACACCTGATAATCTAAGAACTATAGAGGTGATGCATCCACACCCACTTCAAGCTTTTGGGAGGGGCTGTATTGATCTGTGCATCTTTCCTGCAGGCTGTTGTACTTGGACTGATTTCTCCTTTTGCTAAATGGAAACTAAAGAAGCCCTACTGTTAAGTTCCTTTCTGCTCTTAAATCATAGAATCACAGAATTCTCACAGGGACCTTCAGGATCATCTAGTTCCAACACCCATGACATGAGCAGGGACAACTCACACTAGATCAGGTTGCCCAGAGCCACATCCAGCCTGGCCTTAAAGACCTCCAGGGATGGAGCTTCCACCACCTCCCTGGGCAACCTGTGCCAGTGTCTCACCACTCTCATGGTGAGGAGCTTCTTCCTAACATCCAGTCTGAATCTTCTCACTTCTAATTGTGCTCCATTCCCCCTAGTCCTATCACTACCCAACATCTCAAGAAGTCCCTCCCCAGCTTTCCTCTAGGCCCCCTTCAGATACTGGAAGGCCACAGGAAGGTCTCCTTGGAGCCTTCTCTTCTCCAGACTGACAAGCCCCAACTCTCTCAGTCTATCTCCATTGGAGAGAAGCTCCACCCCTCTGATCATCCTCATGGCCCTTCTCTAGACATGTTCCAGCACATCCAGATCTTTCTTGTAATATGGGTTCCACAACTGGTCACAGTACTCCAGGTGGGGTCTCACCAGAGTGGAGCAGAGGGGGAGAATCACTTTCCTCACCCTGCTGGCCACGCTTCTCTCGATGCATCCCAGGCTCTGGTTGGCTCTCTGGGCTGTAAGAGCACACTGCTGGCTCATAGTGAGCTTCTCGTCCACCAGCAATCCCAGGTCCCTCTCCCCAGGGCTGCTCTCAAGCCAGTCACTGCCCAGCCTATATCCGTGCTTGGGATTGCCCCAAGCCAGGTGCAGGAGCTTGCACAAAGGCTTCTGCTTTGAGGAGGTATGACATGTTTTCTATGGAGTCATAGCTGGCTGATTCAGGCAGTTGTAAAACCACATGAATGATTTTCTGAAGAGATCAGATGGAATCCTTTGCCCAGTTGAAAGATATGTGCATAGTCAAGGATCCCATCTTGGCATCAGCTCCTATGTCTGGAGCCCAACATTGCCTTTTTCCGTAGTGCTCTCTGAGACCACTGCCTAGCTAGGGCTTTGGAGAGCCATGGACATTTTGGTTAGCATTGCTGTGCTGTGCTAAAAATTCTTTGATTTACTCAGTGTGCATTAATGCCAGCAGTTTTATGTAATTGGAAAGCAGGTGTACTAGAAACTTACTAAATGAGGCCATGTGTCTGATGTACATGCCAGAACAGGGAAAGGAGGGACCCACAGGAAGCAAATCCAGCAATCCTACCTCTGCTGTATCCTGAAACAGAAGATTTAGAATCATAGAACGGTAAGGTTGGAAGGGACCTCAAGAATCATCTAGTTCCAACCCCCTGCCATAGGCAGGGACACCTCCCACTAGCACAGGTCCCTCAAGGCCTCTTCCAACCTGGCCTTGAACACCTCCAGGGAGGGAGCCGCCACAACCTCCCTGGGCACCCTGTGCCAGTGCCTCACCACCCTCCCTGGAAAGAACTTCCTCCTAACATCCAGTCTATCAAATGTTGTTTATTCTCTATAAGGAAGTTGAGTTTGTTACTAAGAATCGTAGAATGGTTTGGGTTGGAAGGGACCTCTGAAGATCATCTTGTCTGACCCCCCCTTCAGTGAACAGGGACATCCCTCACTAGAACAGGTTGCTCAGAAGCTTGTTGAGCCTGACCTTCAAGATCTCTAGGGATGGGGCCTCAACTACCTCCCTGGGCAACCTGTTGCAGTGTTCCACCACCCTCATGGTGAAGAACTTGTTCCTAACACCCCATCTAAATCTGCTCTTCTCTGGTTCCAAACCATGGCGCCTCATCCTATCACTGCAGGCCTTTGTAAACAGTCCCCCTCCAGCCTACTTGTAGGCCTCCTTCAGGTACTGGAAGGCTGCTATTAGGTTTCCCCAGAGTTTATCTGGTTCTATCCTGTAAATGAGAGAACTGACATGAGGAGGAACTGCTTTACTTTGAGGGTGATGAAGCCCTGGAGAAGGCTGCCCTGAGGGGTGGTGGAGACTCCATCTCTGGAGTCATTAAAGCCTGTTTGGATGCCATCCTGTGCAACCTGCTCTAGGTGAACCTGCTCTGGTGGGAAGGTTGGATTAGACAATCTCCAGAGGTCACTCCCAACCCCCAGCATTCTGTGATATGAACAGAAAAGGATCTAAGTAGGTTGTTCTCTTGAAAAGGAGTCCTGTTTTCAGATACAAACTCTTCATGGTATCTAACAATACAGAAGATATAAATACAATTTTTCTCAGCATCCAAAGGACAAATCATGAAGTATGAGTTTGTTCTTGCAGATCTGAGCTATAAACATTTGAGCAGACTTGTTTCTTGCTGAATCCTTCTCCAGCCTGATGAGCAGCTGGCTTCCTTGCCTTTAAAGAAGACAGCTTGCTTGCCAGGTGCTGTTGCTCCCACTTCCACATCTCTGCGTGGCATAAAAGTGTCACCAGAAGGATTTATTTCTCATCAGAGCTTCAGTTCAAGAGCACTCAGTTAGTATTTTTGAGATCTTAACAGCAAGTTCATACTTGAGTACCTGTCTCTCTAACTAACTGTAATAGCCCTGTAGTGCCAGAGAGATGTTAAAAAATCTGCACCAAGGCAATAAATTGAGACCATAGGAACTGTGCAGACCTGAGCTTAGCAGGGCTTTCACTTATATATAAATACAGTGAAGGACTCATTACTGAGCTTCGTGAGAGCTCACCCAGGAGACCACTGATTACTGCCAGAAAACCACAGGTACTGTCCAGTCTGTCAGGATTTGAGGTGAGCTTTGACACCACGGAATAATACAATCATTAAGTTGGAAAAAAAAACAAACCTTTGAGATCATGGATTCAGTGTTAACCAAACACTGCCAAATCCACCATTAAACCATGCCCCTCAGCACCACTTCTGCAAGCTTTCTGAACATTTCCACCACCTCCCTGAGCAGCCTGTTCCAATGCCTGACTGCTCTTGCAGTGAAAAGATTTTTCCTAATATCCAACCTAAACCTCCTCAGGTGCAGCTTAAGGCCATTTCCTCTCATCCTGTATCTTGTTGCTAGGAAGAAGGACCCAACATCCACCTTGCTCCAACCTGCTTTCAGGGAGTTGTAGAGAGCAAGAAGGTCTCCCCTCAGCACCCTTGTCTCCAAAATAAACAACCTCAGCCACTCCACACCAGACCTGTTCTCCAGACCTTTCAACAGCTTTGTTGCCCTTCTCTGGACATGCTGAAAGCACCTCAGTGTCTTTCTTGGGGTGAGGGCCCCACTAAATGAACCAAGTCCTTAAGGTGTGGCCTCACCAGCATTGAGTACAGGGGGACAATGACTTCTCTGGTCCTGCTGGTCACAGTGTTGCTGTTCCAGGTAAGGGTGCAGCTGGCCTTCTTGGTCATTTATGCACACCCTGGCTTATCTTCAGCTAGCTGTCAACCAACACCCCAAAGTCCTTTTCTGATGGGAAACTTTCCAGCCACTATGCCTCCAGCCTGCAGCATTCATGGGTTTGCTGTGACCTAAGTGCAGGATCCCAAAATTGGCCTCGTTGAACCTCATGCAACTAGCCTTAGCCCATCTATCCAACCTGTTCAGGTCCCTCTGCAGATCCTGAAATAAACATATCCACAGGGGATCAAAAAAGCACAATAAGAGATTCTTAGCGTTAGGCTCGACTGAGGAGATAGGCTGGAGGTGAGGAGAAAGTTCTTCACTGAGAGAGTCATTCCCCACTGGAATGGGCTGCCCGGGGAGGTGGTGGAGTCACCGTCCCTGGAGGTGTTCAAGGCACGTTTAGACGTGGCACTTGGTGCCATGGTCTAGTCTCGAGGTCTGTGGTAGTGGGTTGGACTTGATGGTCTTTGAGGTCTCTTCCAACCTTGCTATACTGTGATACTGTGATACTGTGAACTGTTTCATTTGAATTACCTCCCTATTCACAGAATGACATGGGCTGGAAGGGATCTCCAAAGATCATAGAATCATAGAATGGCTTGGGTTAGAAGGGACCTTAAAGATCACTTAGTTCCAACTATATGGGCATGGGACAGTTTTCACTAGACCAGGGTGCTCA
>WBNM01022988.1:0-23721 GCA_013399055.1 Ramphastos sulfuratus | reverse complement strand
CACTGGAGAAAGGAGACAGACGATCTCTGACCTGTTCCTGGCTTTCTGGACGATCTATGTCATCTCCAGGGCCTCTGTCTGAGCAGAAGGCTTTCAGGTGCAGGTAGGATGTCTTGGGATGTGCAGTCTGGGCACGGTGTCACGCCGGCTATGCAGGTCGAATGCGTGGAGGCAGCAGGCACGGATGCAAGCAGACACACCTTGTAATGGCGAAAAGCACGCACCCTGTGTTCCCTGCTCCTTTTATCCAATACAGCCTGAGACTAATGGGCCTTTGGATAAGAGGTAGCCAATCAAATGGCAGTTAGCTAAGATTTGGCCATATTAGGTGAAGCCATAGGCTTGCTTTACCCTTTTTTGGGCAGAACACGAGCCTTGCATAAGGCAACTGTGTGCATCTTGTTTACTGCAGTTGGTGGGCAGGCCACAGACCCCAGACTTTGTGGCACCAGGTTCTTTGTCCCTTTTCCCGCGGTTGCTCTCCCTACAACAGAAGGAGGGAGAGCAGAAAAACATGCCTGGGCAAGCCAGGACATGTACAAGCCTAATTTGGCCTGTTTAGGCCTACCACGACACAATGAGCCCAGCCAACTCCCATGCAAGGATCCTTTTGCGTTTATGGGACAAGTTAACTCCGTAGGTCGCTACTAGACCTGGTGAGCGTTCTGATTCTGATAAGCATTTTCATGGCTTTCCTGAATGCCTCTACGCAGTAAATTATTGATTTCAAAAAGCTGTCCATGATAATTCCAAGACATCTCTACTGCCTTACAACTGTGTGGTTCCAAATTCAACATCATGTAAAAGCAGTTTCAATTATATCTTCTCTAGAAAGTTTACATGTATCTTCTCTAGAAAATTTACATGTATCTTCTCTAGAAAATGTACATGTATCTACACTCAAATATATCACTTTTTTTTCTTTCTCATTCTATGTTGTGACATCCTCAAGGACTAACTCACCAGCAATACAGCATTTGGATACTAAAGAGAGATGAGTTTTAATGACCTCAAAAATTTACATGTCACTGAAAGACATTGAACAAAAATACTACCACTACAAATATTCTGAGAATGACACATAGAGTTTTCTCCATCTGAGCAGTGACCACTAAATCCCCTTTGTGTCTTATCCCTTCGCTGCTTTCAGTCTATAAAAGGGAGAATACCTCCAATCTTGCAACAATTCAGTTTCTCTAAAAGCAAATGGCTGACAACAAAAACCTAAGGGTTTTAAAAATCCAAGTGTGTTATGTTCGCTGTTAGACTTTATCCAAAAGTTGGTTAGTAGCTTTATAGAGCTCCAACATGTCAGTGTGGATTTCTCTTTTTGAAAACTGTACTGACTTTTTACCAGTACACTGTGTTCACCCATGCACTCAGACACCTTTTTATTTACTGTAGACTTTTTGAAGCATTGAAGTCAAAGTCATTTATCTCTAGTTCTTATGGTGTTCTGTAGAGCTTTTCTTGCAGATGCAAGTAACTTGCAAGATGAGTTTTGTCAAATGTAGATTGCACAGCTTAGGCAGGAACTGGAGTATTTTATGTTCCAGTTCCTTTTTGTTTCTTATGTGAATGCCATCTGGTCACAGTATTCAAATTCTTTATTTGGTCTAATTAATCTATAATTTCCCCCCAGAACAGTGGAGCAAATATAGATTTTTTTTTCCCAAAGTTTTCTTAAATAAAGACCAGTGGAAAGTACTGCCTGAACTTCTTTTACATATCATACCTAAGTATTCTTTTTACACAGTTTTGACTGAGTACTGCTTGTGGCCTAAACATCCTTCTTCTCTTATGTATTTAATAACTAACTTTTTTACTACACTTTAAGTATTTTGACAGAATTATGCAGGTTAGTAGTGTACCACCACACTTTTGTTTAAGGATCATCAATTTTTACAATAGTTAAAAAAAGTAAACATAAGGGGTAATAATCTTTTTACACATCCAAATACTGCACTAATTTTAGGATAAGTACAAAATTAATGTCTTTTAATTAATGTAATAAGACATGGTTTAATTTCCTGAATAAGTGCTATTCTTGTGAGATTTAAATTAATTTGTAAACATTTTTTAATTTTGGGTTGAACATTCTGTACAATAACACTTTTCAAGCTCTTTCTACACTGTTTTCTGATTTTCAAGACCCCGCAAATCATTTAAAACAACTTAACAAAATCAGAAAATTAAAAATTGAGGGAAGAGGCATAACAAAGAATGACAACATATNAGGGAAGGGAAGGGAAGGATAGAATCCAAACATGGGTGCATCAGCACAGTTTTTATTCAGGCTTGACATATATCTATCACCACCTGGTATTCCTGTTTCTGATAAATCTACTCAATATTGTATATGTCTAAGGTTAGGGCCCTTTGACTTGCCCTAACTCTTCACCGTAAATAACAGATAATAACTAGAATGCTAGTGTTAAATATTTCAGATTTCTAAATAAGCATGGTATTCCTAGACATGAGATCATCCTACCTGTGTACTAGAGATTTTTGTTGTCTATGTCATGTTGTGGAAACAGAGATCAGAAATAGCATGCCACCTCTCATGAGTTTGAAATCTCTGTTGTGTCCATATAGATGTAGGATTTTTACAATCATTTTCTTTGTATCAAATAATAGGAAGTTTTAGAAGTTCTTCTTTGCCATAAACTGTTTTTATCATTTTTCACAACTAGAACATAAAAAAAAAAATCTCAAAATCTTTCTCTTTTGTACCTCTTACCTTGTGCAGTGCTCTGCACATACAGTAACAGAAGTCTATAAAGCATTCAGTACTACTCTGTGAAACAAGTCCATTGAGCACCTGAGACAAAAGCTATTGTAGAAGCATATAGAGTTCTCATTAACCTCAATGAGATTTTGGGTCAAGTAAAGTCAGCTGGTGTTTACAACAAGACTAGATACTTCAACATTTATGTAATACAAACCATGCTTAACTGTGCAGTTCTTACGTGAAATCATTTGATTAATGATCTTATATTTGTCAGATGTTTATATTCAGATTACCAGCAATGTTTTAGAGTACCTATTCTCCTGAAAATATAGTAGTTTCTATTTTGAGCATAATAGGACTTTTTCTGTCAACATATGTGACAAGTATATGTTTATATTGTTCAAACTTCCACTCCTTTTCAGTCTCTCTTTCCTCTTGTAGGGGTTACTTCAGTTAACAATCATTATTTGTGGTAGTAGTACCAATATACAGATGTACACACTTAAAAAAACTATTATTTCATGTAAGGTAATGGACTTCCTGAACTATTCAGAGGCCTTGCAAAATGTGGGACAAATAATATCAAAAAGTTGGTATTTAAAAAAGAAAAGAGGAAAAACAGTTCCATATTTAAAAGAATTTTACATTCCTTCCATCCCATTAATTCCTTAAATTATTTTTCTATTCATTTTTCCCATGACACATTCATCACTTTCAAAAAGCTAGAGTCCAAATGAACCAGATGTGCTGAACATGCAAATAACTGAAAAATGGGTTTCCCTGGAAACCAGATGAAAGCCTTCAGAACAGCTCCACCTCCTGCTCAGCTTGCCTTTCCTTTTTAGCAGTTCAGTAATAGCAAATCAAGACTCTTATACTCAGATTGTCCTCTGCACTTATATGAGCAGGGGGTAACCACTTCAGGCAGGATTCAGAAAGGAGACTCTTTCCATTTCAGTGTTCTTCATTGTTTTTATTCTCTGTGAATCTGTAACTCTTCTGTAATAGCAGCACACGGATTGGGTAGAATGGGCATTTTTGCAGATGGTATCAGACAACAGCTGCCTTTCATATTGTCCCTTGGCAATTCCATGGTTAACTGTGTAAAATATCTACTAGAAGGCCACTCCAATTAGCACTCATTTATCTGGAATCCCTTCCCCGGAACTTTACACTGCTGTTGCAGAGAATTTTGAAATTCAGATGGGAATGAAATGACTAACCAGAAAACTCCTTCCTCTATCATAATCTCTTAGCTCTTCTCCCACATATTTGGTACTGTTTTGCAGGCGCCAGTGGTGTAGCAATGCAGGCAAGCCACCCTTCACCTTGTCTGTATACTGCCTATTCCTGTGGTTCTCAGTAGTTCATGTCATTGAATTGTCTTGGTCTCCGCAAAGCACTCAAAACTTCTAGTGCAGCACCACTGATACAATTATATTGCTGGAAGACTCTAGCACAGTTTTGGTGCTTTGTGCACCTTCACATAGTACCAATGCAAAATGAATAATACAGTCCCAATGGATGTTCAACATCAAGTGACTCTGTAATCCAGATCCCTTTCTCTTAAAACGATCATCTTATTTTACCTTGCAAATCTTTTCTTTTACACATCTAGAACCCTACAATGTAACTAGAGAAATTCTGCTTTAAGTATGAAGTTTAGTAGAAAACTTAATCACACTTTGAAGTGATCATGATTTACCCTGAGAATAAAGAGAGGAAATCCTTTGATGCATTGCTCCTGTTTTCTTTCCTCATCTGGTCATGGAGAGATGGAATAAATCACAGTGCTTCCACTCAAACTAGAATAAATTTCTGAAGAAATAGCTGAGTGAAGTACACTTATTAAAAAGTGTCAATTGAAATGAACACAGGACAGCAAATAGCAAGAGTGTCTTACCCTGGTAACAAGTTGTTGCTAACTGGATGAGCATGTATTTGCTGTATTCCTAATTAGTTTTCACTGTATTAACATGCTAATGTCAATATGATACATTATGTTCAGTCATGCAGGCATAAAGCAGATTTTTAGAAAACTGGACTATAAGTAGAAAATCAATGAATAATTAATTTACAAAACTACTCAGTCTAACTCTACACTAGAAAGATAGAGTTTATAATCCCACTATTTTTTTTCTAGTATGCCATTATAATTCAACTATATATATAATCAACATTAGCAGTGATCTCTTCTGGAATTCATCATCTACTTTTTATTCTGATCTTCTTTCCCATAGAATTAAATGTTATACCTAACTTTGTTTCATACTTTGAACAATAACACAGATTATTTGATACATCATAATATGAGTGAATCATGGAGATGACACTTCTTCCTTTCCTTCAAAATATAATAAACAACTGCAGAAAAGTAATTTCTGGGGAGTAAGTTCTGGTTCATAAGAATGTAGAGCACCTTGTTTAGTTGACAGCGCTAGTATTACTTGGACTTACAGAACATTCTTATTGATTCATGAATATTCTGAAGGGGTAGATTAATCTTTAGTGGACCATACAACTCTGATGAAACTACTGTTTAACATGCTAAAGTGCCAAATTCATCTTCTCCTTGTACAAAAGAGTTTCCTATAATAAAGACTCTGTAACAGCAGTAAGGCATCTCTGCAGGGAATATTTATCACTATGTGTTTGCACTTTGAGATACTAGATATTTTGTCTCGTATTACACAATTTCTTAAGGATATGAGTACATGACAATATCTAATATTTCCCATTCAACTTTATAGCTTAATTATTACTTGGAACGTTCTGTCTACTATGCACTTCTCTAATGTTTGATAAGCAGTGCATTTATTAAACTCTATTATCTGTGACATGACCTTTTTTTTATGTTTCATATCTTCTGTTACTGGAAACAAAAATCAGTCAGATGACATACCACACATATTGTAGATAAGTAGGTAGGTAAAAAAATAGGATCTCTTCCTGACAATCCAGCACTCTGAGAACTAGACAGCTTCATTAAAATGCTCATGGTATTCAACCATTACCATTTCTCACCAGACAATAGATCTGATCCTTCATATTCCAGATGATCTACCAGCTCCAAGCAACCCATTCCTGACTGACTCTTACTGATATAGTACATTACCTTTACTTTGGTAACGTGGCCTGAATGTAGTAACTCTGTAACAACAATTGTGTTTTTGCAAACAGATACTTTTCTCAACAGCTTAGAGAGACCTGTGAGACTGCAGAGTCACAAGTTTTAAAGCACTTGCATATACCTTCTTAAGTACAGTTGAATAGTAAGTAGCCTGTCAATGTCATGAACTTAACAGTTTGATATCCTTTCATGTACATTGATGATAGCTATTAATCTGCATAGTTTCATTTGTGAAAAGGATGCAAACATAAGTATGAAATTATTTCTGTATGCAAACTAAAGATACTACAAATGTTTCCAGTTTCATAGGTGAAAAATACTTGCTTTTTTTATTTTCATACTTGAAGAGCAGGGCTCTTTCGGAGTTCCCTTCTGAGTTCCTGAGTTCCTGAGTTCCTGAGTTCCTGAACTCCTTCCTGAGTTCCTTCTGAGTTCTGAGTTCCAACTTCCTTTTTTCCTTCTGAGTTCCTTCATTTGAGTTCCTTCCTTCTGAGTTCCATCCTTCCTTTCCTTCTGAGTTCCTTCCTTCCAAGTTCCTTCTGAGTTTTTTCCTTCCGAGTTCCTTCCGAGTTCCTTCCTTCTGAGTTTCTTCTGAGTTCCTTCCAAGTTCTTTCCTTCCTTCTTGGTTTCTTCCTTTCTTCCTTCCTTTCTCCCTCCCTCCTTTCTTCCCTCCCTCCTCCCCTCCCTCCTCCCTTCTACCTCTTCCTCCCTCCCTTCCTCCTTCCCTCCCTTTCTCCCTTCCATCCCTTTCTTCTGCCCCTTCCACCTCTTCCTTCCTTCCACCCCTTCCTTCCTCCCTTAACTTGAACAATTTCATCATGGTTTATGTTAGAAATTAAGAGGTTTAGTCTCTTATCTACTTGCTTCTGGCATCACAGCCTCAGACTGTGAATTTCATAAATATTTAATGTGATGTTTACTTAGAATATCAAGGAAACAGAGAGCAGGTGTCTATAAATGGCACCAGCAAGAAAAAGACTGATCAGGTATTAAAATAAACAAACAAAACAAAACACTACAAAAAAAAAGCAAACAAAAATAACCAAAATCAAACAAACAAACAAAAAAACAAAAAAAGAAAGCTGAATATTAGCCAAAAAAGTAGAAAGTCTATATGAATTATGAGTAGTACAGAAATATTAAGTCGTTTCTTATTTAACGATAATGATTTCACTGTATCTATTGAAGTTTCCATCAAGACAACTATCTCTATAGTTCAGTTTATAAGCATAGCAAATCTTTAAAACCTCTGCAGATAGTTGACTAAGTTGTACNCTCTTCCTCCCTCCCTTCCTCCTTCCCTCCCTTTCTCCCTTCCATCCCTTTCTTCTGCCCCTTCCACCTCTTCCTTCCTTCCACCCCTTCCTTCCTCCCTTAACTTGAACAATTTCATCATGGTTTATGTTAGAAATTAAGAGGTTTAGTCTCTTATCTACTTGCTTCTGGCATCACAGCCTCAGACTGTGAATTTCATAAATATTTAATGTGATGTTTACTTAGAATATCAAGGAAACAGAGAGCAGGTGTCTATAAATGGCACCAGCAAGAAAAAGACTGATCAGGTATTAAAATAAACAAACAAAACAAAACACTACAAAAAAAAAGCAAACAAAAATAACCAAAATCAAACAAACAAACAAAAAAACAAAAAAAGAAAGCTGAATATTAGCCAAAAAAGTAGAAAGTCTATATGAATTATGAGTAGTACAGAAATATTAAGTCGTTTCTTATTTAACGATAATGATTTCACTGTATCTATTGAAGTTTCCATCAAGACAACTATCTCTATAGTTCAGTTTATAAGCATAGCAAATCTTTAAAACCTCTGCAGATAGTTGACTAAGTTGTACTGAGGTTAGGGGGAGAGCATTTATGAGCTACAGCCACATGTATAGTCTCCTGTTTATATTGTACCCATTCATAAAGTCATAGGATTGTTTTCGTTGGAAAACACTTCTAAGATCAAGTCCAGCTATCAACTTAGGATCACACCTTTCTTGGACACTCCACCACCTGCCTGGGCAATCTATTCCAACACTGATTCAGTAAAGAATTCTTTTCCTAATAACCAACCTAAACCAGGCCATTTCTCTCAACTAACCATCTTCTACAAAGAAAGAAGTCATAATATAAACTGTTTTACATATAGAACAAGTGCTTTACAGCACTCTTACACAGTACAAAATATAAAATGTTTGTTAAAAGAAAATGTAATAAGTTATGACTTTGCATATTATACGTAGTTGTCAAATTAAATTCTTGTGTTTTCAGCAAAGAATGTTTCAAGACCTGATTCATTTTTATGTTTTTAATAAAACTAGGCAGAACTTTAATCACATTCACCAAATCTTTAATGAGGGAAACCAGTCTATACTGGGAGAACAGATTGCAAATTGCAATCTCTGTAATTCCCAATGGAAATTATGTCTTTAGCAAGAAATAAGCAACAAAAAACCAAAACTGCACATCTTCAGAAAACACAAGACTGAAGACTTAGGCAACTATAAGTTAGCATCACCTCAATCCACAGGAAGACCATAGAGTAAATCTGGGAATTTTTCAAGAGCAGAAGGCTTGATCAGGGGAGACTTCATTGCTGTCTAGCTGCCTAATGAAAGGATTTAGAGAAGAAGCAGGCAAACTATTCTCAAAGACATGCAATGGAAAGAAATATCTGACACATCTTGGAATGTAAAAGAGATTGAGGGGTTGCAGTTTTATTTTTTTTTAACAATGTTCAAACACTCAAACAGGTTAATCACATATCAGAAGTGGTTGAAAAGGGATTTTGTGAAATTTCCATCTCTACAGAAACTCAAACCTTGATTTAACAAGCATCCTCAACTCTCACATCCTGCATATTCTTCTATTTTTCAGCAGAGGTCTATTTCTGTATTGTGTGATTTGGTATTCCTGTCATTTCCCTAAGATACTGGAAAGATAAGGCCTGGAAGATTATTTGCATCTTTATCTTCTAGAATGCAATGGAAAGCCTCTGAGACATAATTTATGAGATTTTTATGTATTCACTAAAAAAAAACAAACAAACGAAAACCAAAACAAAAAATTAAAAAAAAAAAACCAAAAAACCCAAACAAAAATATCAGCAGCAAAACCAGTAAACATGAACAAACAACCAAAAAAACCAACCCAAAACCAAACCAACTAATCTTTGTTTGCTTTGTTAGAAATATTAAACCCCTAGAAATAACCAAGCTAGCATAATAGGAAATGCTGTGTCTTATAGCAAACATAATGATGAGTTCTAAATGATTTGAGCATGTGGAAAAGACACACAGCCTCAATTCCTCTTCATGAGTGTCTTGTATGTGATAAATTGTTGAGAAGTTAGTGGATTAAGATGGAATTGCAAGCGACTGTACTAAGAAAGGTAACATAATGAAGTGTTTTCCACATTTATCACTACTGTGTTCCCAGCTTCCCACCCCAAGTCACTTTGGCTCAGTAGTTTACTACATTGCTAGAGACTTCATTGATCATATTTCATACTGTACTAACTTAGCACTCAATGTCTTGTCCTACTTTCCTATACAATCTTACAGGATAGATTCATAACTACTAAGGGTCACAGTGCAGAGCAGTGCAGAATTGTTCATGATCTCTGTGAGTCTGACTTCCCAGAGGGACAGTCTCTGATACTGTTGAATGCAAGAAATGTTGAAAGCAAGTGCTAGTGGTTTGGAGCAGTGTTTTTCACCACTATCTGTTAATTACTGTCCTGAAAGTCTGTCACCAGGCATGTTATAAGGCTGTGTCTGCAGAGAAGAGAATGAGGATACCACAGACTACGGTATTCACTTCCGTGTGACTCTTACTTGTGCAACTACACCTACTTTCAGAAACTGCATAAGAAGCAAACATGCCTTGGTACACGAGGGCAGAAGCATCTTAAAGCTTATCTTCAGAAATTGTTGAAAAGCACTATCTCGCCTTTCCAGAATACATACAGCATTATTTATCTTAGTGTTCTCAGTTTTCTAAACTTTTCCTTCCTTCTGCACTTTTACTGTCTTTTACCCTGCTGCCTTTTCTCGATCCCTTGTCCTTTTGTAATTGTGTATGTGGGTGATATTGCAGTCTTAACCAAAAAAAAGGTCTTTGGACTTTGACATTATATCTCAGTTCTTGAACCTCAAACCTGATGCCTCCACAGTTTTTTGCCAACAAGTCATTTTTGCCATCTATGCATAAAGCACTAACTTCTTCAAATGGCAGCTTCCACATCTGAAAGGAGCAGCAGAAGTCTTCAATACTATACTCAGAAGCCAAGCTAAATATAGATTTTTTTGAGAACTAAATCTAAGTTGATAATGGTACCCCATGAGCTGAAATAGTATTTTTTAATACTCAAAACTTTTGAAAACTGCAAGCATCCTTTTATCAAATGTGTGTTGTCTTTATCTGAAAAGGCTATTTGTAACCTCAAAAGTTATTTCTCTACTAGACTGATAAAAACACTGATAAAAAGACTGACTTAAAGAATTGCTTATCTAGATTTTTATTTAGCTTATCTAGATTTTTATTTAACTAGTTAAATAAGAGTCTTTTAGAAGAAAAACTGATTCAACCCAATCAGTGCAGGAGTAATGAGATTTGTAAATATATTTTAAAAAGGAAAAAAAGTAAAAAGAAAAAAAGAAAGTGAGCAAAAAGAGAAGGAAAGATGATCTTTGAAATAGGGTGTAACTTACCTTGGTTGGAGACTTCATTTTAAGGTAAGGAATTTTACTGCAGAAAAGTTGGAATATTTAGAAATGAGAAAATAATTTCTTTCTGCCTGATGTATAATTTCAATTTACAGCTTATAAATCTTATTACTGGCATAAATACAGGAATTAAAACTGAAAGCATTTCTTCCTTCTGAGAGCATAAGATTCTGAATTTCTCGGCACAAACATGACTTAAAACTACTTCCAGAGATTTCAGTGCATCATGTATTCAGCCAGAGATAGTCATACAGATATGCTTCTTATGAAACAAACACTGGGGAAAGCATTTGAATATATTCAGATTGAAGAGTGAGGAGAACCCTTGTTCTCAGATTGTGTCTGTCTTCACAGTAAGCATCTACACTGTTTCCAAATACAGCATATATAATTTCTTCTATACTTTTGCCCTGGTTTAATGGTTTGCATAGATCTTAAATAACCTCAACACATCTACATACCTGGTTTTCTAGGCATTATGATTTCTTCATGATATCTACCCAATCAGAACTTCAATAGCTACCTACATCTAAATAACTAACTGAGCACATATTTCTGATGTAGTAGGAAAAGAAACAAAAGATTCCACATAACTAAGAAAGAAAATATAGGAATTGCGTTAACGATTTGTTATTGATACTTTCCTTGCTACTGATGCAATCAGATCCAGACCACACACATTTAAATATGTGGTCTAATTCTTTTATTTTAGGCAACTTTGATAAGTTATGCAGAATATTATGACACTGTGCTCTTAGACAATAACCTTTCCTGAAATTGCCTTGACAATCATAAGAAAAAAATGTTCCATTGTGATCCCTTCCAAGCCACTGTACTAGAACAAATTCAACTCATTCTAACTGGGTGACAGCACTGAAAATGCAGTTTGTTGTGAAATTTGGTTTTATATTTTGCTGTTAGAAGCCCAGTGCTCAGTTCTTTTGCAGCTCTCTGTTGGACCTTATCAAAGAACATGCTAGCTGGCGGGCATAAGCAGCACTGATCACTCAAAGGGAAAAAGAACAGCTGTGCTCCTGACAGCTGGAGCAAGCATAACCTCCATCAGCAAATAGCAGGGATATCTAAAACTGTTCTTCTTAGTAGGGTGCCCCAAATCTTGTTAAGTTGTAAATGAGAGTTCTCAGTGACTGCCAATTTCCACCATTATTTTTTCAGTAGATGATAAACATTTCTTTTTAAATTTGTGTATTGGTTTGTCATACTGTCATTCATCATACATAAAGTAGCTTTAGGTAAGAATTATAAGATAAGCTGTTTCAGAGAAGCTTGAGCACTAAGAATCTTCCTATACAGATGCACTCCAAAAGATCACACTGCAAACATAAACAAAAATTTCATACAAGAAATGTTTTCCACTGATACTTTTAAGTCTAAAAGGAGCTCCTAATCAAGTGAATGTCCACTCCCTGAATCTTCTCTGTATCATTCTTCTTCTATTCTGATATTGATATCCACATTCCAATAATCTTATCTTCATTGTCATCAATTCAAAGAAACTAGAATATATCTGAATTGTATATTCTGGAGTCCAGAATATATTAATGCAGCACTACTTATCCTATAAAGTCACCCACAGAAAGAAATAGTGTATATTTGATGTTCTAGATTCTCAGCAGTGTCACTGTGACATTTCCTGTTTGCCTTTTTCGAGTTGTCATTAGAATTCACTACAATAGCCTTTCATAGTATTTGTTTTATACGTGAAAGTGACTTGTTTGTCAGATAACCAAAGATAAAATAACAATACATTGATTAACATGCTTCTAGTGGGGTGGGGGGTTGGAACTAGATGATCTTTGAGGTTCCTTCCAGCTTAAACCATTCTATGCTTCTATCATCCAGGCTGATAACTTGCTACACAGAACAGTATGTTAACATACCATTTATACTAACTGTCAAGGATTGAGCTGAATCTGGTGATGTGAATATTCAATACCATGATGCCATCATACCAGCTATAAAATGAAAGTGCTGGTTGGAGCGAAGGATCATGGGGCTTGAAGTTCAGATAGTAACATGAGAGGCTTCTTGTTACTGTTGCTGCTTCCACTTTTCAGTTTTAGGGTGTTGATATTTTCTGCTGGGCTGACTGCCACATGCTGTGCTGGAAAGGCAGGGTGGAGGGAGGTGGGATGGAAAGCATTTTATCTCTGGCTTCGGTTGCTGCTCCTGCATTTTCCTGTGCATTTTCTGCAGCATTTGGCTAAGGTAATCTCAGTATATTTCATGTCTCAATCCAGGCATTTTTGTGTTACTTTCCCTCTCATCCATATGGGCTGTGTTAACCCAGGACAGTAACCTATCTGAATATCTATTTTTTATAAAGTTATATAATTAATTCAAAGTAAAAATTCTGATTCCTGCAGGTGAAACCTATTTATCAGTTGTTTANGCCTTCTGCCATAAGCAGAAAGTTGCTCCTTGCATCCATCTAGTGAGCAAGCGGCGTACTGGCCGCAAGCGGTATACTGACTGCAAAGCCTTCTCTTCCAGTTTAAATTGAGTTCAATTAATGTATATATTTAATAGTTATTTCTAGATCTTATTATAACAACTATATAGTTTCCATAACATTGCAAAGAGCCTGTTATTATTATTAAATGGTGGTCAGGGTGATGCGAGTTCTGAATATTTAATATCAATAAACTATATATTAATATTTTTAAAATATCATCTCGCAGTAATTAATTGCCCCTTCCGTAACACATACAGATAACTCCTATTTATGCAGGTGTCATGTATATGTCTATGTATATGAAGAAAAATCTTTTTCATTTCTGTGAGGACAGACTGTGGCCTTTCCTAACATCTTATGTGGAGCCAGAAGAACGTTTCCCAGTGTGTCTTAACGGGAGTGACACACACTGACAACAGCTTGATTGAAGGCTCTCAGACAGGTTTTATGTGGAGGGAAAAAGAGAATCAAAAGTTTTAAGACTTTTCAGTGCCCAGAAAGAAACTGGTTATCCCACTTCTAAGAGACACAGCACAATGTCTTATACAGATGTCTCCCCAGAACTGTCTAAATTGCTTCCTGAAACAATGCTGCACTGTGCTTGCCCTAGCTCAGGGATATGACTAAATACAGTAATTTAGCTTTTACAGCTGCAGTATGACAGACAGTGAAGCAATATGCCTTAATTAACTGTGTTTACTTATGTGCAATACATGAAAACAAAAAAAAAATAACCTCATTCAAAAACAAGAAGGCTTCTTCCTATCTACCTTTTGTCATCTAAGAGCGGTTTTCAATGGAATTCAAGATTTCTTTTCCTTTAAATAAGTTATTTATAGTCTCAGTAGTTCTAATTTACTGTAAACATAACATCNAACTACCTGTAAGGAGGTTGTAACCAGATGGGGACTGGTCTCTTCTGCCAGGCAACCAGTGACAAAACAAGAGGACAGAGTCTCAAATTGTGCCAGGGCAGGTTTAGGCTGGATGTTAGGAAGAAGTTTTTCACAGAGAGAGTGATTGGTGATTGGAATGGGCTGCCCGGGGAGGCGGTGGATTTGCCATCCCTGGATGCGTTTAAAAAGAGGCTGGATGAGGCATTTAGTGCCATGGTTCAGTTAATTAGAAGGCGTTAGGTGATGGGTTTGACTGGATGATCTTGAATGTCTTTTCCAACCTGATTAATTCTGTGATTCTGATTATCAATATGTTTAATATGAGTTATTAAATTTATGTTACAATAAATTATCACCCTTGGAGATATAGAACATTAATTTACTTCTTTCAATATCTATTTCACCTGTTTCTCAAAACACTGGTGATTTTAAGGTTTGTGGTGCAGTGATTTACTTTGTCATTATGCTAAAATCAAGATTGTATGTCAGATTCTATACTCTATTCTTTTGGGTGAATATTTGTTTCAGAAGAAAATAATAAAATAAAATGTTCTATTGAGAGTTCTTTCCAAGCAGAAATACGATGCAATTCATTTTGAGGATTCTTTGGCTGAATGAGATCTATTCTAGAATAACCTTTACACTCCACCCCTATCTACCTAAACTTTACTGGTCCAGGTGATAGTCTAGTATCCCTCTAGAAATATTTTTCTTACAATGCCCCCATTATTTCTCAATTGCAGCTTACCTAGAAAGGAAGTTGTATTTCCAGGCATTTTTAAAAGCCTTTTTGTTCAAATTTTCAAGACTGAGAAGAAAATACACACTTTTTATTTTTTTTTCCCCCCACCCTTTATTTCTCTCCATTCTGAATCTCAGATGAGTGAACTGAGAATTTCATTATCTTGGGCTAATAGGGCATACTCTTGCAAGCAAGCCCCACACAAACAGATCAGGAGGGCAATTGTCCTCTTTTCACAGTCTGCCCTCCAAGTGAAGACCCCTCCTCCCATCCCGTGGATTTTGGTTGAGATAAGGAGTTTAATAAAATGATACGCTGTATAGTTACTTTAGCAAAAAGCAGAAGCAGCAGAAGTTGGAGATAAAATGGTTACCCCTACGCAAGCATGCCGCAGTCATCGCAGCAGAAAAGACCAACACCCCAAAACCAGAAACTGAAAGATTCAACCAGAATAGAAAACCTCTCATGTTGCAATCCTAACTTCAAGTCCCGTGATACTTTGCTTCAGATGGCACTTTGATGCTGGCATGACATCGGCATAGTATTCGATACACATCAACAGATTCAACTCAACCTATGGCACTTACTGTATTCAATATTCCCATTTCTTCAACAGATTCAATACCCATGTACGGGATTATGAAGCAACCTCCCTTTAAGTTCTCAGAAACAAGAATATGAGCATGATGACAATGTTTTCTTCTGCGGAGTGCTCTGAAACCTGGGGTATGACTACAAAGAGTGATAGGTCTTCTACAGCTACTGTTGTCTAACATTTTAAAAATGTAAGGAGACATCATATACTAGCCATTAATATTCACAGTGAACATTAAAACCCAGATATGCTACCTTGCAGCTAATGTAGGAACTGACTTATTGTTGGCTCCATATAGACATGTATATGCTGAAAATTACATGCAGATATTTCACTATCACCCTATTTAAATACATAATTTTCAAACAATAATTCATTGTTCTATGGTACAATATATTTCTTAAAGTGTTGTTGCTATGAATTGTTAGTGACATTGAAACCTATTTTTGCTTTTAAACTGCAGGCTTTGAAATGCTTACATGCTCTGTGTGATGTACCTTTCCCACTAACTTACACTTTTTAATATTTTTTATATACCTTTGCCAAAATTCTCCACACTGTTTTAACAGTGAAGGTCTTAACAAGAATTGTATTTTTGTTGAAAGGAAGTACAGACCATACATTTATTTCTATTTTATTCTTATTTCTCAGTAAATGCTGAAATGCATTTAAAACATACTGTTACATAAGAGGAAGATTAGGATTAAAATATAACCGTCTGTAATCTGAATAGACCTATATAATTTTGTGCCCAATTGTCTTAATCAACTAATTGCATTGGCTAACTTGAAGAATGTGACTCCAGTAGTATTAATCTCTTAAACAGTACTGGTTTTCTAAAGATAATCACCTTCATTTTGTAGAACACTAATTATATTTGAAGGCCTTATTAAGAAAAGCTTTGAGAAAGATATATTATAAGCCAAAACAAATGAAGAAAAAAAAGCACTGAAAATCCACTAGTTATCTACTCTCTTCCTGTCTGTACTTTATTTATCAGTCCACTAATCTTCATCATATAGTCTGTTCCATTTTCATATTTCTAAAAGCATGTTTATGTTTTAATTAATGTGGTCTGTGACTTGCATCTGCCCACTTAAGAAACACCAACTTTCTTTTTTTGCAGAATCAGGATATTTGTGTAGCTTAAATAGTAAAGGATACATCAATGAGGGAATTTTTCTCTTGACTTGCCTTATGGTTTTGCAATGACAACTCAGTCTGCCACCCTTTCATCTGCACCCCACTTTATGCAGTCAGAACACATACTTTTGCTTCTTCTTACACAATTTTAATGGACACATAACTCTGTCAATACTGCCCTTTTATCTTGTCATAATCAAGAAGCCCTTAGTTAACAAATGGATTTCTGAGCGCAGACAAAGGCATTAAAAAACCAAACACCCATCTTAGGCACAGCCACCATGCTCTTTATAAACCTATTCCTATTTCCTGTCTCTCTTGGCAACATCACATTTTTGATATTTGTATGTTTTCAGCAGCAGGAAGAAAAGCTTCATTTTTTGTTTACTGCTAGATGTATGTCAGAGTGATGGGAAGGCATGCTTCCTTTACTGCTGTCAATGGCCTTTCCAGGATGAATTATTTCAAAAATAAGATCACCTTCTGTTGGTTATGTTTTCCTTCCATTTCTCTGATAAACTACTGCTATTTTTTAAAAAAAATTACTTCACAAATATCTGACCTTGTTTTACATACAGCATAAGGACAAAGATACATGACACTCCATATTGAAAAACAGAGTGCTATTGAGTAATGGCACTTTTAATCACTTTATAATGTGTTTAGCTACCGCATATGAATCAGATAAATTGAGAGTTGAACTTCTTCTAGTCTGCAAAATCATACCTATTTATCTCTTGAAGAGTTTGAAAATGAAAATGAGCAGATGTACAAATCTGAGTTCTCATCATGTATGGTCCAACCCTAAGGTCACCTTGAGAAGTCTGCATCCCAATAGAGAATGGAGCGGGAAGGTCTCTGTGAAGAAACCCCTCCTCCTCTTAGAGTTATCATTCCCCAACGACTTCACATAATACTTTAAGAAATGATAATTACATGTAGGCAGACCATAAAGTTGGTTCCACCAGTGTCATTTCAGGAAAAGTTGCTTTCAGCATGTTGGCATTTTGGTTTTTTTGGGGTTTTGTTTTTTTGTTTTTTTTTCATTTTGTTTGGTTTTGTTTGTTTGTTTGTTTGTTTGCTTTGTTTTGTTTTTTTCAATAAAGCTGTATCTTATAAATTTAAATTTAAAATATGTATTAGTAGTAGTAGTAGTTGTTGTTTTCTCCTTAACACTAGCAGCCACAATCAAAAATTGACAAACCTATTTAGATATATTGGTAGATTTAAACTGAACAAAATGGAATTTTCACATTTAGATCTAAATCAGTTTCTTAAAAACCCATGTTCATTCTTGTTATGGATTATGTATCTTTTTACATTGCTGCAACCTATGTGAAATTTATACTGGATCTGATTTTTTACTTAACCAGTAAGTATGCAATCAGTTATAAGCAGCAATCACAAAATACAACAGACTCAGGAAGAATTAGGTTAGGAATTGTAAAGATGTTACAGCAAAAGAGTGAGAGACATTATAGAGAAGACCTGTAGTTAGGCATTAAATGAGCTGGAGCACAGACTGTCTGGGAAGTCAATGAGATACACCAAACTCCATTTGGACTGCATGAGAGGACTACAACTGCACACAGATACTGGATTTCATTCTTACACCAGGGTATTTGAAATTTGCCAACAGAAAACACGGTGTTACAATATTTATGTTCCCTCTTATGTTTTACTCCTACATTATTTGAACATTTTATCTGCTAAGGTACTTGACTTCTATGCTTTGACTCTGACTAAAGCAACAGCATGTTGAAAATCACATTAGTTATTTATCTGTTTGCTAAGTACATAAATCTTTTTTGTAAATGTGACCTCAGAAATTGCACAATGATTAGACTATGTCTGTCTAACAGTATTCCTAAGTGAAAGAGTGGATATATTAATATCAATCCTAGGCATTCCTACAGGAGTGTGAAAAGTTTGGGTCAGGTTATTAAATGCATGTACTGTAACGGCTCACTGCTCCTGGTTTTCATCTGGGAAAACCTTTTGTCTCTCAGGATTTGGGACCTCACAACCTTGAAAATGTTTTCAGATTTGGGGAGAGAGAAAAAAAAAAGTCAACCATGTTGTACCTTAAAATACTGATTACTGAAATTGCACACATGTAATGAGATTTTACACACATCTGGGATCTGCAATACAGACTGTAGGAAGAAAGTACGCCTCCTGCCACTTCCTATTGATAAGAAGAATACACACAGAATAGACACAGAATAAATTCACTACATAGCCATGGTCAGCATTAGGCTAAAGAAAAAATAAATCCCTGCAGCATTAAAATTCCTTTTTTTTTCCTTATTTAATTGATAATACCATCTCAGATAAAAAGCTCATAAGCAATTATTGATGTTTCCAGCTAGATGATTATTAGACATACTATCTCGAGGCTGTAAAAGTATTCTTCTATTGTAACTATTGACGTTTCAACTTAAGTTAAAGAACCAGTTGTCAAAGCTCAATCTCTGCATATGTTAGCATAATTTAGGCTAGAGAAAACACTAGTCTGACTTCTTGCTTAGAGAAAAACCAGTTCTGGACTTACACCAGGCTGCTCAAGGCTTCGGCTAGGGCATGAGGTCCCCCAAAGCCAGAAACAGTTTAATCTCCTTGGACCCCTACCCCACTGCTTGGGCAAAAGGCTCTTCCTTATCTCCAGCAGGAGCCTCTTGTATTCTAGATTGCGTAACTGCCTCTCATCTGTCTGCCACACACCACTGAGAAGACCCTGACTGCATCACTTCTATCCCCTCTCATCAATGATGAAGATCATGTTGAGTTGCCCAGAAGTCATCTCTTCTCCCAGTGGAAACAGCTTCACCACTTCAACCTTTCCTCAAAGGGTGAGGGCTCCAGCTCCCTGTTGGTGGCTTCTGCTGATTTCATTCCACTTTAGCTATATTTTCCTCTTATCAGAAACCCAAAACTAGATACCATGCCTAGATGTGATTAGCAAGCTTCAAAAAGATGGTGATCCCTCAATGCTATACCCCCATTCACACCATCTTGGGTCCTGCTGGCTGCAGAACATCTGGAGTTCTGCTCAGATCACTGCCTGGCAAGACACAGGGCAACCTCCACAGGACTGCTTCTCAGCCCCATCAGACACAGAGTACCATTATCTCAGGGCTCTAGTTCTAGGTCTTGGTCTCTGACTTAGCTTTGGGGTCACTTTGCTGCTCCTTCATTTCATCTATCCAAACCCGAGAATGCAACCTGGCCTTCAAGCATGTTGAGTAGTCCCACTTAACTCAGTTAATCATGGCACTCTGAGCCTGACCATCCAGATGGTTGTTTACTAGCTATGCTCACATGCAAACTGTGACCTTGTACCCTAGATATAAGAATGTTCTTACAGTTGAAGTAAATGAATCCAATTATTTTACCACCAAAGGCAGCCATGTTGAAAGTTAGAAAAAATCCATGTTGACTGTTTCAAATCATCTTTTCCTTCCTGAGTTGACAAATGTGTTCTCAGAGAAACCACTCTGTGATTTTCATTGACATAAAAGTGAAGACAACCACTGTCTGCAGTTTCTACACTTGTTCCTTTTGAACTTCACACAAAATGTAAGCAATATTTACCTTCCTGCAGCAGCTGGAGATCTCCTCCAGTCTCCTTGATTTTTCATATATGCCAGAGAATGTCCTTGCCAGAGGCACTACCTCAGTTGTAGCAAATATATATCAGAGTTGTTGAGTTGTCTCAAGTAATCTTGTACTGGACTTATCCACTGCTGGCTATTCCCCTCTTTGGACAGAGAAGCAACCTCATTGGTGAAGACTGAACAAAAGAATGAAGGAAGGCAGAGTAATTCAGCCTTGTCTGTGTCTCCTGTCACTAAATCACTTGTCTCATTCAGCAGTGAGACATTTTCCTTGTTCAGTCCTTCTCTGCTAATGCAGTTCTTGTTGTCCTTGATGTTCCTGTGTCAATTCTGGAGCTAGCTGGACTTCAATTTTCATTGCACCAATCCTGCATCAGTGCAGTGCTTCTAAACTTCTCCTTCCTGGACTGTCCCTACTTCCAAGCTTCCGTATGCCATCTTTTTGCAATGCAGATCTGTCTTGAGATTTCAAGAAGGCTTCATCCTCTTTGCCATTCTGATAGGTGGTCTATAGAACACTGTAGTGGCAGGACATGTTTTTATTTTTCAAAAATTAACATAGTTTATTAATTTTGATAGTCAGGAGTCTCACTACTGGGACTGGAGAAACTCCTTTCTGCTTAAGGCAGAAGGGNTTGTGTTTACCTGCTTATCTCTTTTTATCAGTGTAGCCCAAGACTAATGGGTCTTTGGCCACAGATTAGTCAATCAGAATGGCAGTTTGTCAAACTTATACTAGGTAAAGTCAGGGCTTGCTTTTACCCTTTTAGGACAGAACACAAACAAATGTATAAACACATGCAGGTACCCTGTTTACAAGTTAGAAGAAGACCTGGAGGAGACTCAAAAGCGTCAGGCCTTTTGTCTTCCTTTCCCATGGTCGCTTCCTCCAACAGCAGAAGGAGGAGGAACAGAAAACATATCTGGGCAAGCCAGGACACGTTTAGACCAATTCTGACCTTCCACAACAGACATTCCTGCAACAGTGTCACATTTAGCCACCCATTCTCCAACCCTGATTCACGAACTATCAGGCAACCTGTTCTCTGTCCCATAGAGGAGCTGCACAAATCTGAGTTGCTCCTTCCCACTGTGGAATCTCCCATACTTTTTTTCATTTCCAGTCTTTCCTGAAGAGCTTGATTCCTTTGGTTGCACAATCCGACCCACTACATCTGCCATTGCAGCTTTGCCATGGTTTTGTGCCTGCACATACAGCTCTAGTATCTCCAGCTTTGTTTCTCAGGCTGCAACTGTTTGCATACATGCTCTCTTTACTCTCTTTCATCACTACTGAAGTCCCCCTTGTTCCCACTATCCTGGTGTCATGGTTATGCTTTCTGACACATTCTCACTATGGCTTAACATGGACCTGCTGCATCCTGACGTTAGCAGACCCTTTTTAATACCAGGTAGCACAAATCCAACTCTTCTTTTGACACCACACCTTGCTAATTCTGTCCCCGGAAGCAGACAAAAGATATCGGCTGTAGAATGAACCTCAGACAATTTTTGGGGGGAGTGGCAGACAGAAGTTGTCAGAATTGACTGCTACAGCTTACAGAAAAGAAAGTTCTCCTGTAGTGTCCCTCTCTGGGCAGCTCTGAGCAGCCCAAGGGGCCTAGAGGAGTTTCTAGGAAAATTTAGAAGCAGAGTCCAGAGAAGGCTGCAGAAGCACTTCCCTCAACTTGTTGTGCTCTTTGGTTTTTACTTCCAAGTATCAGTGAACCATTGTTAGTGCTACCATACTATTCCTAGGTTCTGACAGCTGAAAAAAAGTTCAGATTATCTGCTACTACTAGGGGGGAAAATTTTGGGGGAAAAAATTTTATGGAATTGGAAAAAAATAGATGTAATTCTGTTTTGTGAAACTTATTTGAGTCAGCTGCATTTTGCTCTACAGTCATGTGGAAAATAAATATTTTATTCTATTCGTTTGTATATAGCAGAAGCAAAAAGGGACAAATATCTCATCTCTTCCCGTTCATGTAAGGTAAGTTTCGAAGTAGGATATACAGAATGAACAAGATGTGATTTTATTCCTTCCCATTATATTCCTGAGAGTAGGCATGTGGGTAAGAGGGAAAAAAGATCCATGTCTTGGATCACTCTTGAACTTAAGAGATATATAGCTGAATGAACTTTTATTTGAAACAACTTGTCTCCGTCCAGAGGAAATTTGTTCTTATATATTCCCGTGTTGTGGAATTAAGGCACAAGCAGGGCCAAATATCAAAAAAGACACTATTTTTTAAAGGACGAAGTGAACAGAACATAGGAAGAGAAAGAAGAGGAGAGAGAGAAGGAGAAATGGAGAAAGAGAAAAGAGGAGAAGAGCAGGAAATGAACTATATTACCACATCCCACAAGATGCTTTCTCTGGCTGGAGGAGGTCTGAGGCTGGCCACCCTAATCACATTGATGCATAAGTGTGCTATCAGTGGGCAGACCTGACCCACCAGGCACGTTGTTTACAATTGTTGTGCATCCATGTGTCTGCAGGGGTCTGGCAGTGGTGGTGGGCTTTTGCCCCTCACCCCTTATTTCAATACATATTCCTGAGCATTCAGGCAAACCACTTGAGCAGCTGTTATCTGGGCGGAAGCAAAGGTCATTTTTGTCTTTGTTGATTTACGTGTACAAGAGAAACAACATTTAGTCTCTCACACAAGTGCAGTAGAGCTTGGACAGACAAAACTTGGATAGAAAGCTGCAAAGCTCCCTAAAAACAGCCATGGGACTTGCTAGAGCACTAGGAGAATCCATCTTCACATAATCACAGAATGTTAGGGGTTAGAAGTGACCTCAGAAGATTATCTAGTCCAACCCCCCTACCAGAGCGGGATCACCTAGCATAAATCACACAGGAATGCATCCAGGTGGGTCTTAAGTGTCTCCAGAGAGGGAGATTCCATAACCTCCCTGGGCAGCCTACTCCAGTGTTCTGTCACAGTGAAGAAATATTTCCTCATGTTTCCATTAAACTTCCTATGCCTCAACTTTCACCCATTGCTCATTCCCCTGTTGTTGGGCATCACGAAGAAGAGCCTGGTTGCACCCTCTTGGCACTCACCATTTATATATTTGTGAACATTAACAAGGTCACCCCTCAGTCTTCTCCAAACTAAAGAGCCACAGCTCCCTTACTCTCTCCTCGTAAGGAAGATGTTTCACTCCCTTAATCATTTTTGTGGCTCTGCTCTGCTCTTTCAAGCAGTTCTATGTCTTTCTTGAACTGAGTGGCCCAGAACTGGACACAATATTCCAAATACAGCCTCACCAGGGCAGAGTAGAGGGGGAGGAGAACCTACTAACAACAGCTCTTCTAATACAACCCAGAATAGCATTGGCCTTCTTGGTCACAAGAGCATATTGCTGGCTCATGGTCAACTTTCCATCCACTAGCACCCTCAGGTCCTTTTCCCTTTCCCTGCTCTCCAACAGATCAGTCCCAAACGTATACTGATACCTGGGGTTGCTCATTCCCAGATGCAAGACTCTACACTTACCCTTGTTGAATTTCATTCAGTTTCTCCCTACCTAACCCTCCAGCCTAAGTCTTGCTGAATGGCAGGACAATGCTACAGTGTGTCAGCGACTCCACTTCGCTTTGTGTCACCAGTAGCCTTGCTGACATTGCGCTCTGTTCCCTCATTCAGGTCAT